>CM031584.1:11459122-11515505 GCA_018467065.1 Ephestia elutella
AAACATTTTTTTGCTAGCTCTATGGGTTGGAAACTGCGGAGCGGTTTTCCAAGAATTTAAACGTAACGAAACGGAACGAAACACATTATTTTGATAATAAAAAAAATAGAGTGCCATTTTCGTGCACTCTATTTTTTTTTTGAGAGAATTCAACGAGCACTACTATCCAAGGATTCCGATGAATTTTGACCTATGGAGAAAATTAACTACTTATAACCAGATAAGTTGTCATACGAGAAAATTATTTATATCATCCCATTGGACAGACTGCGAGCCTGACGACGTTCCCCTCAAAAATATATTTTTTTAATTTTCTTGTATTTTATACATTCTTAGTAGGGTTTAATCCCTCTAAATTTTAAAAGCCCCATTGGTCGGGATTCACCTATTTTCGGTTTTATTTGGAATTATATTTTTTTAATATAACATGTCATCATCATCCATTTTCGACCCATTACATTTTTTTTAAAACACATCCACAACCCGCGGGAATCAGATATTATTTTCCTATTTCTGTGTGTCCAATTTTATAATTTTATCTTGAAACAGATAGTTATTTAATTTCACTATTTTTGTTTGAGTTCACATTTGAGTTCGTGATTTATTTTTCCGTTTTAATTTTCTTTTTCTGTGTGTCCAATTTTATAATCTTATCTTGAAACAGATAGTTATTTAATTTCACTATTTTCGGTTGAGTTCACATTTGAGTTATTTAATTTCACTATTTTTGTTTGAGTTCACATTTGAGATCGTAATAATTTCCGTTTTATTTTTCTATTTTTTGTGTGTCCAATTTTTATAAAATAATATTGTCAACTTTTTTTTAATTTCAAAATTATACGTAAGTTAACAGGGTTTCTTTTAGTTTTATTTTTCACGCAAGTTTCACTGCATTATACACTAATAATAACACTAATTAGGGTTAAGAACCGATTAAAATAGACGGAGAGCTAACGCCTCAACGAGAATAAATCTAGAATGAGTTGAAGTTTAATCGCTTTGGTGGTTTAAGTTTTAACTTGAATAGGTCACTTATAAAAGAGTTGGCGCGCCTCGAGGCCGGAGGCACAGATTATATAGGGCACAGTCGAGTCTATATTCCTTTGGAATTTCGGGATGAAATTCTATAAGTACCGTTTGAGTATATTTAACTACATAATACCTTCCTTCCTTTCCATTCCTATAAGGAAGATTCTGAATATTAGATATTGTGAATATCATCAAAATCCACTAAGGGGCCGTCCATTAATCACGTGATCTTTTTTTCAAGCATTTTTAATCCCCCCTCCCCCTTGGTGATACATGGTCAGGATTAAGACTACCCCCCACCCAAAATCACGTGTATTTTTAGTATCTACAAAAAATCTTAAACTTTTTAGAATATTATCTTGCCTAGCAACAAAGACGAGTCAAGGTCACACTTCACGCCGCTTATCGATTTAAAAATCGCGCGTTTAAAAAAAAATATGAAAAAACTAGCTTTTGCCCGCGGCTTCGCCCGCGTGAATTTCCCACGGGAACAGTGCTTTTACCCGGGATAAAAAGTAGCCTATGTGCTATTCCAGGTCATTATCTACCTCTGTACCAAATTTCATCGAAATCCGTCCAGTAGATTTTGCGTGATTGAGTAACAAACATCCTCACAAACTCACATCCAAACTTTCGCATTTATAATATTAGTATAGATAAATACACGTGATATCTTACTAAACCCCCCTTGTGATATTTCGTGATTTTTGTCAAACCCCTCAACCCCTTTCAAGCCTCACGTGATTAATGGACGGCCTCTAAATAACTGTAAAAACGATCGTCAGATTTATACAAGTGACTGACGCATTTTTACTTGAAATAATAAACATAAATTAATTCCACTTAAATTAATTTAGATGCAATTAATTCTATTACAAAATGAAATGGCCATGGTGAAATGTTCAATTTTTTCCCATTTCGTATTAACACAGATTTATAGCGCCTCTTTGAGCGACTTCGGAATATTAAAACAGATATTTATCCAAGACGAACGCGCCGGACACGCGGGGAATATTAATTGTCAAGCTGAATAATTGGCCACCGAGGTACCTGGCCATGGTAAATGGAAGCCTATGAGACCTCACCTCTATTAGCACCTAATTATTTTGCGAAATACTGTGATATCATCTCGTCGTCGTGTGATACTGTGATATAATGGACAGTACAGTCAACAGCACATCAACCTACTCAAATTCATTGCAAATTCGACTCTGCGGCCGCGGCATAAGAGATCATGCAGGGTAACTTGAGGTGCGGTCGACAGTACAATGTAGAGAATACTAGCTCAGAAAATAACTAGAAAAATTCGCAGTTTTCTAGTCTAAACTACTTAGTTAAGTAAAAAAAGATTATTTTTTCGATAATACTAGTAGTGGCAATGCCAGCAGGCTATGCCTTGGCTGCTACTTTTTTTTGAATAACAATTCCAAATATTTAAGCAGAAATCTATTACATAATAGCTATATAACAGGCTAACGGTCAACGAACCACAATCCTGAAGAAGAGTAAGGTAAATATTAATTCGATTTTTGTCGTCTAAATTGAATAACAATTCCAAATATTTAAGCCAAAATCTATAGCTAAATAACAGGCTAAAAGGACAACGAGCCACAATCCTCAAGAAGTGTAAGGTAAATATTAATCAGAATATTCCAGAACATGGTCTAATGAAGGCCGCCCGAGGGCGCAGCAAACATTTTAATCCGAGGCGCATCTCATAAATTTCAACCCGGGATGAAGTCTCTTTTGTTTTTCTTTGCGAAAGAAATATTTTTTCTCTAGATTTTACCACGCTAACTTGTGGAACGCGGTTATTTTTATTGCGCGAAGGTAACCGTTTAAGTTACTAACGATTCATTATTTATTACTAATGCGATGATAGAACGCTCAATAATTCAACAAGTTATTATGAATGTAATGTTAATTCAGAATTAAATTACTTTCTTTACTACGTCTCATTTTGTTTCCTTGTATTTGACTGCCTGATGGCTGATTATAGTACTAAAATATAAAACACTAGCTTTCGCCCGCGGCTTCGCCCGCGCGAATTTCCCACGGGAACAGTGCTTTTTCCCGGGATGAAAAGTACCCTATGTCCTTCTCCGTACTTCCAGCTATGTGTATGCGAAATTTCAGGAAGATTGGTTCAGTAGATAAAGCGTGAAGAGGTAATCAACAAACAAACAAACAAACTCACTTTCGCATTTATAATATTAGTTAGGATACGCCTGAACTTTGAAAGTCTGCTAGATTTCAAAATCGGGGAAGACAGTACTTATATACATTTTTAATTCAAATTCAAAGTTTTTTGAAGACTGATCGACCAGTTTTGAACTTTATTAATTACTCATTCATTTGTCAATTTATAATTGAGCTGAAATATTTATATTATGAAATATGGCTGAATTAATTTCTCTTCTCAGGTGCCCGCTCGCCTCGAACTTTATCAATAATTTTGATTTATAGAAGCGCCGCCGCCTCTCAAGTTTCGCTATTAACAAAATTTCACTAGTTCACCCACTTGTTCACGTTACTAGTTTCGCTCTTTTAGTTTCTTTGTCAATTTAAGTAAATACATCATCCGCACTAGACCTGTACTAATTATTTAAACTTTATTACACAAGATACATTGTGTAAAAGTACAAAGGGCGGAAATAATGCATTAGCATTTTCTACCGGTCTACTATAAGATCATGCAGATATAATCATATTATACAAAGTTATCAGAAAACTCGCTTTTGATGATATACACTATTTCGGTCCGCGTGAGATCTGTGTTGCTCGGAGGGAACAATAGTATGGATTTGTAACGAAAAGACTCAGTAGCTAAATACCGCAGTATATTGCCCCGTATTAAAAAATAAATCCATACTAATATTATAAATGCGAAAGTTTGGATGTGAGTTTGTGAGGATGTTTGTTACTCAATCACGCAAAATCTACTGGACGGATTTCGATGAAATTTGGTACAGAGGTAGATAATGACCTGGAATAGCACATAGGCTACTTTTTATCCCGGAAAAATGGTTCCCGTGGGCATGGGATACCAATTATAGTAACGCCATCTATTATTTGACATAATAGACGTCATGTCAAAATGACGTTACGTCAAAGTGACGTTATATCAAAGTGACGTTACGACAGCCTCCCCACTACTTCCATATAATATGGGTCGTTGCACCGGGCGGCCGGCAGTATGCCCGGATACGTCAAGGTGTGCGGACCGCTGCTGAGTGCACGGACTAATGAGTTTGTTGTGATGAACATTGCGTGCGGAGGCAGGGCGCGCAACATAGCCGTATGAGGTACACTACATTTTTTCCATTACATCTAATTTTTCATTAGATGGCGCTTTAATTAAATACTTGCCTTTAGTTCTCACGGCCTGCCACGAGATGGCACTTTACCGCGGATAAGTTCTTTCAATATTTTTTCGCGAAGAATGTTCTTTCGAGTAATTATTTTTATAAATGTTTATGTATACCATATAGTGTAGCGAAAACAGAAGCGCCACAGAATAGTAAGTAGTACTAACGTATATCGGTCACTCACCGCCCCGCACTCATTTCAAATACCGCACCCCACCCCGCCCAGCACTTCGCTGTAGACATCACTGACACGGTTTAGGCGCGATTGGTCCAAAAATGTCCAATTCACGGTTGGTCAAATTCGCAGTTGGTCCAATTCGCGGTTAGTCTAAAAATAAACAAAGTTTTCGAAATTGTAAATTTTTTGAGTGTTAAACTTTGTATATTAAGAAGCTAAGATCATATAATAGTTAGGTTTTTTTTTTAGACCGCCCGGAAAGACTTTGAGGGCGAAAACGAAGTTAGGTTCAGGTTATTTTTTTTTTTATTACTGCCCGGAAAGACTTGAAGGCAGAAAATAAGTTAGGTTCAGGTTACTCTTTAAGACCTGTTGGCACGTTTTTTTTATTATTTTATATCTTTATCAATATACCTAGATAGACGATACGCTGTACGGTAACGATGAAATTTTGACTGAAAATCACGACACGCACGCAAGCAGCCTTACTAAATTTCATGCACACATATATATGCGAGTGTATAAACGGTATTTGAATATGAATTTGTAATTTTACCTATTTTTCAACTCGCTCCATCGTGAATAAAGTGCTAACTCGCGCTCGAGCAACAGTTTTACAGGGGCGGGATAATGATTAATCCTTTTGCCGCGGGCGAAGCCGCGGGTAACAGCTAGTACGTAATAAATGAATACGTAGTTGAGCCTGAGCTTGATCGAGTTATAATCTAAAATCAATTCATCAAAACGACGAAAATAACATATCCTCAATCGAACGGTCCGATCTATAAACATAGACAAACTAACATTTAAAACCAATTAGTAATTAGTAATAGTAGCTCATTCACACACAGCTTTTCTACACCATTTGCAGTGATAACTGCGTCACAGCCACGTAGGAAATCCGTGAAATCTCCTCCACAGAATACATAATAGTACAAGTATCTCCGCATGTTAAAAGACAGAATTTAGCACTTGTTTTCCGTACAGAAGAAGAACAACAAACAATTTGTTACTAGATATGAACGGGAATCCCCTCCGATCCCGGACAGTGTCCACGCCAACAGTTCGCGTGACCGACAACATTACAACAATGTCTTCAAGATGGCGGCTGTGCGTGTCTACCACTACATTGTCGGTCCGTGTTGACTCCGATTCACTTCATTTTACTAGTTTTTAAGTAACCGACCAACTGTTCCCAGAACCACCTCCTGGTGGTACTCGTATAAACTTCTCGAATCACAGTTTTTACTGCAGTTCCGCTAAATATTTTTCCGAGAACAAGAGGATACGAGACGTAGGTTTTCAGCAGCAGCGGTTGTTTTTGTGATTTTAATGTCATAAAAGTATTTTATTTTTCTTTGACCTACTGTTAGTTACTTTAAAATATTACTTGTAACCAGTAATACCTATTGTACCTTATACCAAATAGAAGAAGAAGATACCTATTAACTCTAGCGATATTAAGATTTGCTTTTACCTACTGTACTCGTACTTACCTATTTAGTGTTTTAAAAGATACTACTGCTGAGTACACTAATAAAATAATCTTATCTACTCTAAATAAAACTTGTAGATTTATATTTACAAACTCCTTTTATAATACATGGATCATATTTCTACACTTTATACATGGAAACACAATAGATCACATAAACATTATGTAAAGCTACGCGCACTAAACAACCATCACAACCCATCGCTGGTGCAGTCTACCATAGACTACTCAAGACTTAAGGGCTTCATGCTTCATCTTGACAGGACATTCTTTTTTTCAAATATTCAGTCAGCTAACAATAAGTATTCAATGGTGAAATCTAGGGTATTGATATCATTGGAATAATAACTTAATCATTGTGTAAGGAACATAGGCTTACACCATGTATTATAAGAAATATGTAAGAAACTTTACCAATGCAAACGTTAAAAAAGCAATTCAAACATCGTTCAGCATTTCGCACCTTAGCCGTTAGTACACTATTAATCACCTTTTCTTTATTCAGCAGTCGTGCTACATTAGCGCGTAAACGAGCAACAGAATTTCCTTGTATCGACAAAGTGGCGGCGGCAGAACTCCCTTTTTACGATAAGATCTGTCCCACCTCGCGCCCATTAGAGGTCAGGCGATGGTCAGATACCGGTCAATTTATGCACTGCATACTCAAAAGCCTCGTAGTATTTACTTATTTTTTACGAGCCTTGATCTTTATCAGCTCCGTGCAAAATGTTACGTTTTCAAGCACGCCTACGATGTTTTGTATATAGATGCGTCGCCGCCGTATTTAAGTATCAGGTGACTGAGATTGGACTTAAGTTGATAAAACTGACAAGTGGTACTATATATAAATGAAAGCAAAAATACAATAGTAACTACATAGTTATTTAATTTTTTTAGGCATTCTGGAACAATATTTATTTAAATCTAGAGTCCTCTGTCTGTCAAAAAATAATCAAATTCCTAAGTCCTTCTACGTAAGTCATATTTTGAACAGAAATTAAGTACTTTAAAAGCTTTACTCTCTTGTCCTGCGTAAATTTCAATGATGTCACAAATGCGGCCGCAATAGGGATGATGACTGGGTAAAAAATAAAATATATGATGCTATTTAAATAATGAAACATTACAATTTAATGTCACTTTAATTGATCAATTTTATTTATAACATGGTTAACTATTTTTTAGTTCTAATTAAAGTATATTGGGAATGCTTTTTGACTCCATTAAAAGTGACGTCACCGTTGAGTACTGTCATACAAGTCCCATATAAATTATTGTTTTTGACATTTAGAAAAAAGTAACTAATTTGACTTGTTGTCATCTACCCTATTCGATACCTCCATACTTCACGCGACAATGGCAATATTACACGCGACAACGCCGCCGCCCACATAGGCCACAAGTATACGGTACGTTCATACATTTGACATTTACACATTTGCTTTTTTACATTTCAAGCGTTCTGCCGCCAACGTAGGAACTCGGAAGTTTCTTTTGTCGAAAATTGTCAAAATGTTAAATGCAACGTATCTACTGTTAGATGAATATCTCAGATTTGCTTGTGACTCCGCTTTGCGGGTTAGTGGACGTGGTAACGGAGTGGCGGTTACCCCGGAATTTGTTTTGTTTGAACCTCGGATCACTGCCAGCTCGCTACGGCCATTGATTGAATTTCGCAAACTTAAATCAAGAATCTATTTTAGACATAGTTAAAATACCACTCATTGGCTTATTTTGTAATTGTAAGGAGATCAAATAAAATAGGTAATCGTAATTTTTTAATACCTACTAGGTACTAGATAGGTACCAGACCTATCTAGTCCCTAGGTAGGTAGGTACTTGTAGTTCGATCTTGAAAATTCTTTCGTTATTGATCGATAAACTATGTATATCCAGAGTTACTAGATAGAGGTTTAACAAAAGATAATTTTATATTAATTTTATACCCAAGCCTGTCATAAACAAAAAGGTATTTCACATAAAGAAATATTGAAAATATTTATTTCATATGAGTACATATCATAAGTAGAGGGTATTATATTTCGGTGGAAATTAATAATTCTCTGAATGCCGATATAATACTTGTTTGTACATAATTCTGATATTAAATAAGTTGAATAATTACTACGAAAATTGAAATGTTCAATACTATATATTTAATACTACTTTATATTCAATACTATCATCTTGTTATACTTATTCAATACTTTATGTGATATCACATACCTATCACCGTAAGCAATAAACAAACGTATCTCTTCAATACAGCATAAAACGACGGCCTAAAAAGCGATAACAGATATAAAACTATTTTTAGCGCGAAATAATGACTGGGAACTATTTTTGGTTTGGAACTTATCGCTAAAAGTATAAAAGTATAAAAATGATACATTAATGGCGTATTCGACAGCGCTAATAAAACTTGAATATTTCACGTATCGCGGGAACATTACCATAAACAATTTGCGATTCAGCTGCTGCATCGATGATTCAATATTTTTTGCATCCTCACATTTTTGCTAAAGCAATTTGGATTTTTAATTCCAACGGTGGCTCCCACTGGCGGCGGTAAATGGGAAAAACGATTACTCGCACATTTCGCATGTAAGCATTATATTGTTATTGACAGACATTCGGCTCTTTATATTTTAGGGTTCTAGGGCTTAATAAATAAACGGAAGCCTTACAGAATCAGTTCATCTTGCATCTGTCTTTGTTTTATTAATAACTAGGCCTTTAGGTTTAATTATCTTTAATTTTAGTTTATTTTTAACTTTATTTTATAATATGTAGTCAGAGCAAATAAAGGCTATTTTTATTTTATTCCTATTAACTCCTGACCAAAAATCGAATATACAATTGTCAAGTAGCAAGAAAAGGGCTTAATTGCTTTGCACAATAACCAGGTAAAGATAACTTAAATCTATATTTGAAATGGTAATGATTATTGTCATTTGAAACCCTCAGCGTGCCTGCGTGTGTGCGTAAAGCTGACTTGGACTATATCTGCTCTTGTCTTATTTTGGTGGAATGCAGCATCTAGACTAGAAGCACTAGCAGATCGAATTACTAACTCAATACGGAACGGCAACACAAAAGTCGGATGTGGGGAAAATGCGGCTAAGCAAAATAGAATTCGGGGAGTTGCATTCGGAAAGAACAAAGAAGAAATTTACTGTTTTTTGTTTAATATAATCCATATTGTGTGTGACTTAGAAAAGGTGTTTATAGGGCAAAATCGTATTTTTAGGATCGACATTTTTAATTTCTGATTATACATATAAAAAAACCCGACCAAGCGCGAGTTACACTCGCGTGGAGAGGGTTCGTACAATGCCATTTCTTATAGGTTATTTAAATTCCTAATTTATCTTATTTGGCACAGTAGATTCCGAGAAAATTGGCTGAGACAGATGGACGGACAGACAGACAGACGCACGAGTGATCCTATAAGGGTTCCATTTTGAATTTTTGTACGGAACTTTAAAAACAAGTAAGACATATTGTACTTGATCGATAATATATAACTTAATGTCCCGAGCAGTCAGACCTAACGAATGAAATATCATCTATATAATGAAATATATCTATATAATTTAAAATAAGTATATTGTTTGGGCAGAAAATTTCAACTACACATCATCTGTAATAGACTGATTTGCCTAATTTCTTAAATTCTAGTGAAAGAAGTATGCTTAATTAATTTAGCGTATGAACATTTTAGTTGTCCACACTAAGCACTCGTCCGAACATCCCACACAACGCCGTGTACACTCAATTACTTGCCTAATGCGCTCGTCCGAATAATAGGCGAAAGCTCTCACACGTTGTATCATTTTAACACAGCACTAATCCGATATTAACCCGCTTCGCCGAAAACACTAGGACCATGTTTAATTTAATCCAAAATTCTAAATCAGAAATGTTTATTTGCTAGAATACAATTTAAGAAGTTGATTTACAAAAATAAACAGGAATTTGTAAGTTTTCAATGCGTTGACTTTTCGACTCACTTGTCTACAAACGTGAAACTAATTGCGTGTCACCACAGCTGGCCAGTAGGTGGCTATATAGTTTGTAAAATTAGATAAAATAAGTCATATGTCTATCCAATAAGAGTTCATTTTTAATTTCTGTCTACGGTAAGTATACGTCCCCCGCTCCCCTCCCAATGCGGACACTGTCTTTCATCTGTAAAATGCGGGTCTCTAATGATTCTCATAAAAATATTTGTAATAATATAGTTCGAAATAATGTTTTTTCACATAATTATAATTAACATAAATTAAAAATTACAATAATTTTTTTTTACATATTTTTTTAACGTAATTGTTTTGTAAGAAATACAAATTGTCATAAACATAAATAATCATAATATAATTTAATCATAATAGTAATGTACTCTCCACATGTCCGAGCCAGCGAAGTCTGGCTGCTTTGACCTCTCCGATGATGTTTGGTTCGGACACTAGATCTTCAATTTCAAGGTTCTTCCTAACTCTCCACTTTCCATCCTGATCTTTTGTAGGCCCCAGAATTTTCCGGAGGATCTTCCGCTCCGCCACTAGCAGCTTGCTTTCTTCCTTCAGAGTTAGTGTCCAGGCCTCGCACCCGTACATCAAGATTGGTCTGATAACCGTCTTGTAGACGCAAATCTTGGTCTTTCTGCGCAACAGCTTAGACACCAGAACTTTGTGAAGAGCAGCTGTACATCTGAGGGCATTGTGGATTCTGATGTTGATTTCCTCCTCTTGACACGGCCTCTTCTTCCTCTTCTCTTTGGCTCGGACATGTGGAGAGAATGGAAGAGGATCGTGCCGTCAAAAGAGCATACGAGGGTCGACCGCGGGGCCGTCGACCAGTCGGGCGCCCTAGGTACCGCTGGAGCGATGAGGTTCTGAAAGACCTACAGAGCCTCAGAGCGGAAAACTGGCGAGAATTGGTGCAAGACCGCAAAAAATGGCGTCATCTCGTGTCGGAGGCCAAGATCCACTTCGGGTCGCTGCGCCGCAGTAGTAAGTAAGTAATGTACTCATAATGTACAGAGAAAAGAGAACTCATAATGTACGGATGCACTCAGAGAAAAGGTAAGATTGTTTTTTTTGTTGTTTATGTTCGCGGCTTAGGGGTGGCCCAAGGGCCACCCCCGCCGCACCCTACCACCACTATACTAGTGTTTGTGTCAACTTAATTTGAAATAGGTACTTATAATCAAATATCAAATTGTACACGTCTTATTTTTTTTCAGATTCAGGAAACCATCAACAAAATAAAAGATGAACAAAATAAAAAATAAACTATGTTTATGACCATAACAATTATGACAAATCCATTATGATAAACCATTTTATAAGAAAATTCAGTATGACAATCTATGATTATGCCTACACAAATATTATTACAATGAACAGTATTTGAATAAAATATTATGATAAAAAATTTATGAGAAAGGCCTTATGACAAACCATATTATGATTATTAACCTTATGAGAAATAAAAGGATCCCGTAAAATGCCTATGCGCACCTCCTCTGTATACATACTTCGTGCGTGTCACATTGAAAAATAGTGACTGTTAGACTTAAGTGATGAAGACCTTAACATGCTACGACACTAATATTTCAAGACCTTGACTTTAAGCATTGATTAGTGACTCTCTAAAACTTCATTCAGCATATTTACATCACATTCATCAGGACTTAACTTGTACATTTTAATTTAGATGCCAAGTCTATCACAAACAGGACATTTTGTTTGCTTTCACTTAGTAGGTAGATTTTACAGCTTCAAAGGACCACGGCCATAAATATTTGATGTTAAATTTCAACTTAATACCTCTACGTTCTTCTGGGAAAGAGGGTCTTGACATTAGACAGATGTAGGATGAACCAATCCTTTTTTATTTTTGTGATTCGAAAACCTAAAACAGTGAAAAACAATAAAAGTGGTTGGGAAGAGTTAACAAGGCTGATCTTTTCCTTTGAGAATATTTCTTAATTCTCTTCAGTGCGAAGGACTTTTGCCTTAAAAGTTTTCTAAATAACCAAACACAGAAGATTGCCTATTTAAACGATGGGTTGAAAGGTTCAAAGGACCTATCTATGTGTGTTATTTTTCTACTTTACCTACGGAACTCCCATGAATATAGGTAATTTTAATATTCTGATGAAATACCTAATAGATATTTATATTTTGATCGTTAAAAGGTAAGAATTTTATGTGGAATGACCGAAAATTTACGACTAAATAAATTTCCCATTTTAAGGGGTTATTACTAGAGTTTTATTTGTATCAAGGGAAACCATGTACTCGTATGTTGCTTGTGTATGTAAATATAATACCAACTAAGAAACCAGTAACAAGAATAATAAATTCTTGCTTTTTCTTGGCTTTATTCTATTTACAATATCACTATTACCTACCATCAGATGACCCGCTGGCTCGTATGCCGCCCAATGTCATAAAAAAAATTGTACAAGTTTGCGATTTTGAGTGTATTCTGTGTAAGAATTTGTTAGTTTTTATGGAGTCCACAGAAATCTTATTTTTGATAGTTCCGTAAAATATCTGAACGTTGAGTACTATATTTTGCCTTAGGAGTCCGCTAATTTCGATTTACCTTATCACCATTTCACAGAAGCGATTTTTCACGTTGCATTTCATGAGGAATATTCTTAACTCATATCCGTGTGTATGTTTTTGCGAAAATAGTATCGATTGAGGACAAAAGCAAAGTATACGAATTACAAACAGAGAAATAGAGTTACTCGTAGTGCGTTTGATAGGTACATCGAAAATTACAATTACAGTTCGCAAATTAAATTCCACTTTGTGGTCTTACCGCTCAGTTGTGAAGGCCTTCTGTGATTCACGCAAACGTCAGTAAAATGCTTTGGAACCAGCGGATCGTGGTGTAGGTAAATCAGTTTAATGTTCATTATAATTTTGTCTTAATAATTACTTTTATATATTCACGTCATACAGATACACACTTTGATATAACCCATAAACTCATCGGTGTTCTGTTAACAAATACAGAACTTACTATTATTATTATTTGTTCTAAGCATAAATAAACTTCTTTATTTTTTCTTTAACTTTCCACCCACTAGCAGCAACTTGTTATCATTATGTATTTATAAAGCTGTGAATAACGTGGTTGGTTACAAAATTATTATCACTTTAGATTTAAGTCTCATTTTAACAAACTATTTTATTTTGTAACTGTTTGTTGTTCTGTAATAAATAAATAAATAAATAAACTTACTCTGTACTGTAGATCTACAATTAACTTGAGATGGGCTTGAGTAACAAACACTCATTCAAATGTCGCAAAGCTTACATAGTTTATTCGAAAGCTTACTTTGTGAAATCACGAGCAACAGATGGTACAAGAACATCAAGTAAAACAATAAATTAGCAAAATATGCCGTCGGATTACTGCCTGTAACGATTTCCGATGAAGGAAATCATTATCTCGCAATTGACAACAAAAAGTAGCAGCGTTTCCCGTCTCCGCGTTCATTTTTCTCTTCTCAGATTTATTACGACATCATTTACTGTAATCTGTAGAACATCAATACCATTTGTATATATATATATTTGTTCTTGTTCTCGATGTTTTATGATTTCAAATTGAAGTTTGAAATATTTATTTACTAGCTTTCGCCCGCGCTTTCGCCCGCGCTTTCGCCCGCGTGAATCTCTCACGGGAACAGTGCTTTTTCCCGAGATACCCTTTGTCCTTCTCGGTACTTCTAACTACTTATGTGTATGCAAATTTTCAGGAAGATTGGTTCAGTAGATGAAGCGTGAAGAGGTAACAAACAAACAAATAAACAAACAAACTCATTTTCGCATTTATAATATTTGTTAGGATTAGTTAGGATTGTCGATATTGATTTAAACGCTGTTTATCATTAAATCGTATTCATGGTTAGGATAAGTTATTTATGGTATAAAACTGATATGATGAAGTAAAAAGCACATACCTATTAGTAATACCATAAAAATAATACTAATTTCGAGCATTTTCTTGTAAAACTAGATTCGTGAAATATTATATCTGCATATTCTCAGTTTCTCAGCCGTGTATACGATAGGTAGAATTATTTAGATCGAGTAATAACTTCCCTACATGATTTTGTATCGCATAACATGAATGACAAAGGTTGAGAATCCATAAAAACATAAAGGAAAAATAAAAGTTTTATGGAGCATAAAAAGAGAGCGCTGAAAATCTGGGAACATAAAATCTGGGCTACCTCGTCCACGCTACGGCGATATTTTTCAAACCACAGAGCCACTGCTTGTTCGCTCACGTCACACGTGTCTCTTGTACAAACAAGATAAAAAAGGGGTCGTTATAAAGTGATTAATATTTTAAAAGGTAGATATTTTTTTAAACGAGCTAAGAAAAATTGAGGTCTACCCTAAATGTTTCTTTATTATTAAGTATTGTAGAGTTATCTAAAATTTTGAAAAGCTGTGACAAGTTCGAAAAGGCTTGCAAAATTTATTTATGAAAAACTACAGTTACAGTAGGTACAAAAAGATTTGTCTTTTCGGAAATAGCTGTTACAAACATTTCAAAGTAAATTTTATCATAAATATTTAAAGTGCCAACCTGTGTTTAGGTCTCTATCACAACACAATCGAGTTATCTTTCAAGCGATTGTCCAAAAACATTATTGGATTCCGCGATTGAAAATCTAAGTTAAATTTAATGCTCATTCTTTGGATGCCACTTGATGGCATAAATTTAATATCGTGACCGAGAGCCATCCGATGGAACTTTTGTAACAAATTTCATTTATCTCTGCCTCCCCAGGTATTCCATAGAATCGATCGTTATCAAGATGATTTAAAGTTTCATTTTAATGGAATTAGTTTTTTGTTTGATGTCCGTCAATTTGTATTTGGTGTTTATTTATAGGATGTGGTCAAATCGATTACTTGGTTAGTTATGGTCGATAACGTTATCTGTCTAAAAAGATACGTACATCAGATTTTTTAAATACCTAGAAATAACCAATACCTACAAATATATACTACCACAGAATCAAAACTATTGTACAAAATCTATACCAGCTGGAAGTCAAAAGGCGAAAACAATTTCTCAGTATCTCACGGGAGCCGCGTAATGGGAGCCTAACATTCGGTGCGTGGGTTAACTGCTCGTGTCCTGGGTCCGATTACCACAACCACGGGATCTTTTTCAAGGGCTCTTTCTTGACAATTTATATAAAAAAATTGGTGTAATCAATTACTATACAAATGATTTGAAATCAAATATGCCTATACAAAACCTAGGAATCAAACCTAGGCCCTTCGGGGTGAAGGAATCGTGATATTCGATACATCGTTCAATGTCAAAGTCGTAATACGTAAAAGTCGGAAAATGTCAAAGTCGAAAAATGACAAAGTCGGAAAATGTCGAAATCGTAAAATGTCAAAGTAGGGAAATATCAAGATCGGAAAAATGTTAAAGACTGAAATTCTAATTATGCAACAAAGTTAATTGTACATCAAACGTTTTAAAATAAAAAAATTCAAGACTAAATGTTACGCAGTAAAAACGTTAACTATGTAAATACTTATTAATCTGGACTTCATCCTTACTGTGTATTTGTAAAGTGCATTTCGTTATTATTTTTATAAAACTGTTAAAAAATGGGTCAGGTTAAGCATCTCAAGTGAGTGGATTTCACACTTTACTCATTTTATGATCTCCACATTCTCCACAATACGTGTCTACGTCTTTTGGAGGATTAAGCTGCCTGAAGCTCGTCGAAAGGACCTAGATTCGATTCCTACTTCACGACCCAACACACTCTGGCAGATTGTGCAAAATGGGCCCCTGAAACAGTGGTCCTGGTTGTGGTGTTGGGAGCCTACGATTTCTCGCTGCACGGCATCATCAGTAAGATGTTGAGCAGCTAGAATCTATGGGACGCCTTCGCCTCCTTCTGCGAGACAGTAATGTCGCAGAAGGAGGCCGCTGAGAGGGAGCGTGAGGCGCGAGCCGACGCGCCACCCCGACGGCGAGGACGAAGAGGCAGGCGGCGGCCACAATACGCCCGCCACCTGGCCATAATGTGAGGGTGCCATGAGGCAAAGCCGGGGGGCGTCGTGGTAGAATGTTTGCGATCCCATGATGCCCCCAGCAACGGCAGGCGCGGAAACGCCGCAGGGAGTTTTAGTGGGTAGTCTGGGCCGACTAGCGACCCAGAAGTCCCACACTCACTGTGTAAATACATTTCCCCAAACAAAAGGTTCGATTTTTGCCGTTATGAAAATTACTATATATAACTGGTCTGGTTGCTAACATGTGACTCAAGTAGGAACTTGAGTCACATGTTAACAACCAAACCAGTTATATATAGTAATTTTCATAGACCACCACTTGGTTCCGGTAAAGGAAAACATCGTGAGGAAATCTGCCCAATAGCTGACTGTTTAGTTCACTATTGTGAATATGATAACGTAGTTTTTAATTATCATAGATTTGAATTAATATCTAAATAAAACATATAATATTGAAACCTAATTAATGAACTTAGCTGAATATAGCTAATAATAAAACGGAAAACACCGAAATGCGAATTTCGCAATTCCCACTATGTTACTGGCGATTTACTGTTTTTGCTGAATATCGCACGCGCTATTATAAATCAGAAACCGCAATACTTGCTGCTGAAAATAGTATCGGGTATCTCTATTACTATTGTTCATTTTCTATTAATATATAATTTTGGTTTGCGGTGTTTATTTTGTCGACATAGGTACTACATTTTTTTTATATAAAAGATGGGTTTGCTCTTGACCACAATCTCAGACAGAGATGAGGTCTACAGTGTAGAGACCTTACTCCAGAAGCAGCCTATCCACTCTAGTTTTGAAGAGAGTCAGGTTGTATATGCTCAGGAATACAGATGCGGCATTAAGGCCCGTATTCTAGAACCAAACTTAAGTGTCGATCTCTGCTTGAGTATAGTTAGAAAGGGATGATGCTATTTTAACATATATAGCGCCATCTCTTTTTAACTGTACTCAAGCAGAGATCGACACTTGAGTTTGCTTCTATAATGCGGGCCTAAGAATATACTACTACTACTGCTTAAAACTCATCGCTATGTTTTTTTTTTTGTTGTTACATGTTTTACATTTACGCCAGTCTGCCTCTACGTTATCCTTTCCTCTCAGGTATTTACAGGAAGAGATTAAAAAAAAACAAGTGTTGAACATACAAACTTCATCAATTAAAGTTTTATTCCAGGTTTCTTTTTACTTTTTAAATTTAGTTTAGTTTTATATTACTTACATACATATATTTCTGAATTAAAATGAAGTAATTTAGACTTCATTTTATTCTAAATATATTTGTAGGATTTCCAGTTTAATCAACAAAGTACGTAGATAACTTAGACTCAGGTCTCAACCAAGATTTAGATATGCGTCGTAAAAATGCCATAACTTTTCCTGACTGTACGCGCACTTCATAAATGGAATGAAATAGTTCTCCGCCCATAAATCTCATGTAAATCCATGATATGTGAATCCCGAGTCGGGAGACGGGTAAACCATTTCCGAATAAGTCATAATAGTCACATTTTTTCCCGTTTGATAGTTTCGAACGATGTTCTCGCATATATCATCGATTCATCGGTATAAATCACACTTCATGATCAGTTTCACAACTTCTGAAAGTTTAGCTTATCGCAGCCGAATAAATTAGTGCACTCGCCTGTGAAATTAAATGGGATCAAAGTCAATATGAGAGATCTGTCAAAAAGTTTATGAAAAATATACGACTCGAATAAGTTTATGAATAATTTCGCCTTTGAATCGGGACTCGTATTGGATTTTGATTGATCAACTAACATTGCAATATCTAACCTGATTTTTGCTGTGAAACATTCAATGCTGCGGGTCGTCATGTCATTTTCTATTTTCACATGTGTCTCGCTACGGCTGTTATTTTACATACATACAAATATTATCACTCCTTTTTTCCCGTGGCAGGCAGAGACTAGCAAATTTCCACTTGCAACGATTCCTTAAAGATGTTTTTAGTCGGGAAATTATAGAGTACAATTGAGAACAATATTTGTTGAAAAAATACAGAGTATACGTATAACTATCTGATGGAAGGTGAGACATCTTGATATGCCTGTTGACAGGCAAATAAAAAATATGGTCAAAGATTACGCTGTAATATCACTTAAATTTCTATGGGTAATAAAACACTGATACAGCAATAGGTAGTTAAATCAGCGGAGATAACGCCCCGTCATTCTGCGAGTAATTTGTTAGGTGTACCGAGTTTACTAAGCCCAGGCGTGATGAACGGGACACTTAAATTTAAGTGTTACGACGTGTCGTTAAGTCTGGATACTCTGGATTCGGCTCATTCACCTGGATAAGGAGAGAATTAATACTGTATGAGCGATAATGCGCGGAATTGAAGATTGACGGTAGACTAATCAAATGACAAAATTTAAATTGTTTATACAAACCTTCACAGGTACTTTTTCATGCCAAATTAATTTGCAAGCTTTAAATTACTAGCATTTCGGACCGACCATTGCTGAGAAGAAACGCAGTAAGAAACTCATTATGCAGTATCGGGAGTATCGGTCTCTATCACGCCTTTTTATCCGACTTCCCAAAAAAGGAGGAGGTTATATGTTTCGATGTATGTATGTTTTTTTTATGTATGTTTGCCGATTTATAAAAAAGAAAATGTATTGCCACGCCACCTACTGAACGAGGTGAAGTCGATGCCAAATTAAAAAAATAAATAATTAAATTAACATTAGAATCAGTTTTAGTATAAAAAAAGTGCCTAACTAAATAATATATCCTTACTCCTGCACTGGCCACCGACTTCACTTCGTTCAGTAGGTGGCATGCCAATACATTTTTCTTTTTTATAAATCTGCCTATATATTATTTCATGATTATAAGTTTTATGATGGAAGTCGGTTCATTTTTTTGGGAATTTTTTTATTGAAATTCACTTTTGTAGTATATTTCTTCTTATCGACCCCAGGTTTTTTACACTCTTTATACGTAGTGATTACGACCGCTTTATGAGTCAAAGGAATCCATCAATTTCTTACGAACACAGGTACAATACTACTTAAGTAAGTAAGTAAGTAAATGGAAACAAATTAACTTCTTCGTGTCGACCGTTCGAGTTATTTAATTACACGTCGCGTCGTAATTAGCTAGCATTATCTGTACCCTGGATTAGGTTTAAAGATTTAATAAATGCGGCCGACTTCACAACCTCCTCTTTTTGGTTTTTCAAGTCGATTGAAAATCAAACTTGCATAAGTATGGCAAAATGCCTAGACCACTGAATCATGGATGTAACTTTTACCTAATATATTCAAAAAGATATCCTAACAACTATATCCTAATAAATATTATTAATATTAGTCAGGAAGTTAACATGATTGGATGTTTGTTACTTAATTACGCTCCGTTGAGCGAACGGAATGAGCTGAAATTCAGGACACGTGTGTGTACCTAATTATAGTAAGTATAGGAGGAGTAAGGGAAAATTCATAATATTAGAATAATTGTTTTTTCAAAGTATTACATGAATTTTGAATGTTAGTCATCTATGGGCGCAGCATGGCAGTAAAATCGACTCAAATGCTGTGACGGAAAATGTCATGACGGCTAACTATTTTGTTCTAGCGTATGAAAAATATTCATGAAATTATTTATTTCGTTTAACATTGGAAGTGTATTTCAGTTGTTAGCTCAATTGAATCAGCAGCTGTGGCAGAAATAGCCACACGATGGTCTGACGGACATAAACAACTTGCCTACTGCCTATTGGACCGCGGTTTTAGGGCACGTGCACAATACATACGAAGTCAAAATATCTTCATGTAATAAATAGCACTTTTACTAGCACTTTATTAACGAGATTGACGTCAAAAATGTACTTAAAGCTAAGGTTACCACCGCTTCCAAAGCGCAATTGGAGAAGAGGAGAGGAGGTAGGATACAGCATAATGCAACCTTTTAAAATTTCCTTTTTGGATGTTTATCACTTCTTTTTCTTCTCATCAAGTTGATATCACGCGGCTGGTCGAAGTCGAAAATGATGTTACGATATGAAAATGTTTTATAATGAAACTCTATCAAATAAAAATCGACCTTATAATAGGTAACCAGTTACTTGTTTTCAACTTTAAGCAGCCGATTGGTGTCATATATTTGTAACTAGTTTTTACACGACTGACCAAAAAAAGGAGTGTTATGTTTTCAGGGTTCATGTATGTATGTATTTATGTATGTATGTATGTATGTATGTATGTATGTATGTAATTTCTTTATTCCACCATAAGTCCTGAACGGCTTAACAGATTTTGATGTGAGAGGTATTGTTAGATTCCTTGCATTAGCCCGAATGACATAGGCTATGTAAGATGTCAGTCGTGTTTTTTATTTTTAAATAATTAGCTTGTTCACTTGTGTTTCAAATAGAGAAATGAAATTGCAAAAGCACTCCATTATCATTGCCGAGAAAATCAAATGCGACTGTTTCCTTCCACGCAATGACACCAACTATATAATTTTCAATTAAGACACATCTTTACAAGTCACTTCAATGAAGCCTATATCACAGATTAAATAATAGTCCTATATATCCAGAGAAGGTCCCCGTACTTTATAGCCGGCTTTGACTAACGGCTATTATGAAGACGGCTCACTTTCACACCCTCGGTGATTATCCTCCCTAAGATTTATTCATAGTCTCGAGTTATCCCTTCCGCTTGTAGGCTGAAGCAGTTTTAGTATTTTATTATTAAATCTGATCGCTCTCATTCATTTGTATAGAAACGTACTGTGATTTTTCTCATAGATGATGTAATATATCACGAAAAGTTGATATTTTGAAGTGTTGATCAACATCATCATAGAATTTGTACTAAAAGGATTTAATTTTTTTCAAGTAACAACTAACAAAATTTAAGTTATATGGGATCCCGAATGACTTATTTTCAGAAATTAGGTATCTAGTATTTGTTGTATAGGTTTATTGTTGTTGCGGCGACGATGTATTGAGTATTATTACGTTTCATAAAATACGTAAAAAATATCCTGCTACTAATTGTGCCATTGGCTTTTTAAGGCGGATAAAGTTCTTTAAGTCAAGCAAAAAGTTTATTCATTAAACAGGCCGCAATAAAATGGGGTTTATATCAAGATACGCTTAACATTCCGCAGCGGGAGAGAAAAAATAAAATTACTAAGTTAAGTTGCTCTTAGGCCTCTTGTACATATAGGTACATACTTGTTGTTTTTCTGCAATGTTAGATTAGGTCAGGATCAGTCTTCAATGTTGTACGTCCCTGAGGACATTTGTTGACATCGTCTTGACCGACAACATGGAAATGGCTACAGTTTTTTTTATATATAAAAGTAGGCATGCGAGTTGCTTGATGGTAAGCAAACACCGTATAGACGTTAGACACCAGCAATCCAATTAGGATTGCCGACTTTTTAAATTCTGTGTTATTTTATGGTAAATGTAGGTAAACGTGTGTATACAACAGCCCTTACGATATCTTAATTAAACATCCTACAACGAACTTATTTAGAAGGTAGTTAAAGTTTTGACTCGGCGGCTCGCCTATTCTTTGCAAGTAGAATTGATTTGATCCGATTCTTGGGGAGTTTCCAACTCGGTATAACTTGGATAAACTTGCGGTTCGGAAATAGGTTTAACTGAAGATGAAAGAAGTAGTTACGAACAGAAACCATTCTTCTTGAAGTTCAACAGACAGGTTATGGAAAATGACATTGATTCATGCCGCTAACTCGCTACATAGTTTTGTGAGAAATATATTAAGATAGATTGATAGATAAAGAACTTTATTTGTAGCCACAACAACACATACAGTTTCATACAACAAACAACGAAAAATAATCAAACGAAAAAATAAATGTGTGTTGCAGCAATACAAAAAGGTCACACCTCAGTGGCACTATTACCCGGGAGACAATACACTGATTTTCAGTTGTGCAAATATTCCTATTATGAAATTATTAGAAAAAATAAATAAATAAAATAATAAAGATTAAATAGTACATTTTTATGGATGGAAAGTAGTTGGTATCTAAGGATAGAATCTCAAAGTTGCCATCTTATGTTTAATTATTAATAGTTGTTAAAGACTTTGTTAATAAAAGAGACAAGAGACTGCCGCACCAAAATGATTGAAATTTTTAGGATAGGCAATTGAAAATGTCAAGCCAGTAAAATACATGAAACGCGCATTACTTTGGTACCTAGAAATATTTTAAGGAAATGAGCAAAAGTCAAACAAAAGGCGGCGCGGGGAGAGTACACGCTGTATACTCAAGCGCGAGGTCCTCTTTGTTTTTCCCGCCAAAAACAAACTTTCGTTTTTGTCTTTGAACCTTTGGACCCATGTGTGTAGTGAACCATAAATCAAAGGCCTCTCAATAAATCTCCACTGCTGAGAATTTGGCGCAAACATTTTGTGTTTTTTAACACATGATCATCGATATATTTTGCTCATAAGTTGCGTCGCGCGTATTCTGTAACATATTGCTACTAAATATTTTTCACAAATACTTTATATGTATTCTTATTGTCGAACTATTAACATGGTTCAGCGAGCAAGAATATATTCCTTTTAAATTTATTTTGTGGTAGATCGAAGACAATAATCAAATACAACAAAAAACAAATATTTATTCATTTAGGCAATAGGGACGTTTGTTAAATTTATAAATATTTTTATCGAATCTATCGCTTCTCTATCTATCGATAAATGGGATTCTATAGTTGCCAAGTGAAAACAAGGCTTAGGTGATTCTCTGTATTGACCGAGAATTGAATTCCACTATTCTCTTATGTGAAACAACTAATACAGAATAAAACAGACACTGTGACACAGAATGGGGACAGTCTATTTTTATCTTCTTTTATCTCATTAAAAATATTAAAAACAATAAAAACAATCGATCAGAATAAACAATAACATCACAAATCTCAATCTAATTAAACGGCAGAGACATAACTCACCTGGCTATTAACAATGCTTTTGGAAATATCTTTCATCCCGATAATATCCGGTGGGGCCTGAACAAGGATCCCTTAATCTTTCTCCACGAAATTAAACCATTTGTAAACGCTCAGCGACGGGCGGACTGAATCAATCTATACATTGAATTAGTTGATGTTGAACGGGCGATTTCGGCAATATTTTAGAAGGGGGCAATAGAATGGAGCTGTTTGGTGCCCAGAACACGTCGTGGCCTATTCATCAAGCCCCGACGCCATTACCACACCGCCACCTGCACGATCCCTAGTTTGTGTTACGTTAGATTATTTCCACGTTCATTCACTGCCAATAACTTGTTGATGGAGAGTGATAATGCCTTCCCATGAGGAAAATGACCTTATTATGGCGGGAGCGTGGTCTGTCAGTTTTATATTGGATGGGGTATTTGGGGTTTAGTAATTTAATCTGCGCACAGTTTGAGTTTAAGTAAACGCGGAAAGTCATTTATTGATTTATGTTCAGTGTATTATGGTTGTTGTTTTTTTCGTTCATATAAAAAACTAGGTTTTGCGGCTTCGCTCGCGTTAATCCTTTCTTAGCGGATGCCTACGTCATAACATCTACCTGCATGCCAAATTTCAGCCCGATCCGTCCAGTGGTTTGGGCTGTCCGTTCATAAATCACTATGTCAGTCAGTCAGTCACCTTTGAGTTATATATATATATATATATATATATATAGATTGCTTGATACGACCGGAATTTGTGACATTGTAAGGTATTGCTTCAACCATGCCTGTCCGACTTCCGTCCGCCTGAAGATTTTGGGATCAATTTCCAGGGCAGAAAAACACTTATTTTTACAGACTGTCATTGGATTTGCGTGTATATGTACAGTCGGGGCCACATAAATCGGACCCCCATAAGATTATTTTCGGTGAGCTTGGGGTCAGGTTTATCTGCCGCCGACTGTACGCCATACATATATATGTATTTTTTTTAATAACATGGGCGGCAAACGAGCAAGCGGGTCACCTGATGGTAAGCGATCACCGCTGCCCATGGACTACTGCAACATAAGAGTGTTGCCGGCCTTTCAAGAAGAGACAAGTCTACAGCTCGTTTTTTGAAGGTTTCAATGTCGTATCGGTTCGGGAACACCGCCGCAGAAAGTTGGTTCCACAGTTTAGTCGTACGTGGCAAGAAGTGTCTTTTAAAACTTACGGTGGTTGACAGCCAGTCATCCAGATGGTATGGATGAAACTTCAACCTGTGACGGATGATACGGTGGTGAAATTCTGCGGCAGGTATTACGTCGAACAATTCCTCAGAGCACTCCCCATGATAGATCCGGTAAAGAATGCACAATATGTCTATCATAAACTTATAATACACTGGTGTATATTATAAGTCTATGGTGCTTATGATGAGCCGAGTGGCCAAGCAAAATGATTTTACAAGCACTAGAATGCCAAACAAGCCATTGTGACCCGAAAGACAAAGCTGGTTAGTTAACATTTTAATCTGCGTGTAGAGCGCGGTAATGGCCGCGCGGCTGATATACTGCGGATGCGGCGTTCTATTGCCCGCATGATCTATGGAATATAATCTGCCTGTAGGGTGGGTGCAGGGATACGCCATTTTCACATCTGCATCACAGCTTTACTTTTAAAAGTTATTTTCTTTTGGATTTCGACAGACTTTGTGGTGGCCCAGCACTTTCTACTGTTTGGAGGATAATTAATAATTTGGAGGGTAATTTAGATTTATTTGCATAATTATTTGTACTGTGACTACCATTTCTCTTACCATTTTCATATCTGTATTAGATAAGTGGTGTTCAATTAAAAAAATATATATGTTTTATTTATTTATTTTTGTGGCACATTGCTACGGCACTAGTCAGTCACTCTGAAGGCTCCTAGGTTCGATTCCCAGTCCGCCGATTTCAGTACACCCGAATCTACGTCACATTTTAAAATGCTCTATGAGGTAAATTGATTTTAACCCTAAATGTCCCATTTATTACTTAAAAATAAATATTTTAGGAAACTTAAAAATCTTTCCAAAACGTATTATAATGTATTTTTAGCAAAAACATTATGACAAACAGTGTACATTTGTATAGCAAAGAGAACAATTGTAATAACTCTGCGGAAGTGTTCTTGGAAAACTATTAGGTTAAATAATGGCTGTGTAAAGCTGCATTAGACTATTGCAACAAACGTGGGCACGCGCCACTTTGTGACTTAAATTCTATTTCATTCGGGGATGTAAAACAATAGCTGTGCCCAGGGGAAATTCCTAATAAAAGTAGCCTATGTTCTATTCCAGTTTTTACTCTAACCGTGTACCAAATTTCAAAGAAACTCGTTTTGCTGTTTTGACGAGGTTGATACAAACGATAATATGTACAGGATTTCTAAAAAAATCATTTTTTTTATAGATCATGCGTGGAAATAGGTAGTGAGCTACATTTAATTTGAAAGTTGCGTTGTTCGAGCAACAAGGACTTTCAAAGTTAGGTGAAACCGCAAGACAAAGCTATCTTTGTAGAAGTAGCCTCTTTATCTATGAATACATTTTATACATTTTGTTGACGATGAAATAATAGGTACATAAACAATTTATTATATAAACCAACTGAAAAAGAAACATTTATTAGTATCACGTTCTTTTGAAGTGTCTCTTTTGAAGCGCTCTATCAGAGTACAGAGATTTGTTTACCGTGCCTCTATTATTATAATAAGTTTTGTTGGCATTATTGCCAAAGCTAGTTATAAGTATGGAGAATTCCAATACAAACAGCGAGCTGAATATTGTATGGAAATTAATATTATCTGGTAACCATAGCGAGTTAAATTCAACACATACTCGATTGCTGTCATACGCATCCACTGTTAATTGGCCCCTGAATTTATCACAGACTACTGTTTGCTTAGGACCGGTGCTATTGCAAAATAATTAGGTATTAATGTGCGTCGTTTACATTAGGGGATGGAGGTTCTAATATGAGGAGAGTTGATAAATCGGGCCACGTGCGAACATTCTGCTCGTTTATCATGAGGCTAATATATTAATATTATCTTCATCTTACCTTATATACTAGAAACCTTACCTTACATACCTTACCTTACCTTACCTAAAACCTTACCTTATATAAAGAATGTCCTAAGAAAGCAGAATCGCCAAAATGTGGAACTTGCTCATATTTTGAAAAACCAAATGACCACAAAACGGGAGACTCTAAATGCCCCGCCAAAATAATGGCTGAAAAAAGATACATCTACTCAGTAGATTATGAAGGCGTCTAACGGCCGAATACTGAAACGTCACTCAGATGTAACAGTCAACTGAAGCACTCTCAAATCTAAGCATCTGCCAAAAAGTAAGTGGTATACACAAAAGCTACTCAAACGTTTTGAAGCCATTATCAGCTAAGCAGACCTAAAGTAATTTACGTCATTTCCTATCATTCACGTTCATTCAATAACCTCTTTTTACGCAACATTGTTTGAAAAAAAAAAATTCTTTACCATATAATTTAGTTAAAATAACATAAAAAATAAAAGTTTTATTTATTTTACAATTTATTTCATTATTCCGTGATAAAATCATATTTATTATAAAATATAATGAAAATAAACGTAAATAATTACCAACAAATCGTTCTAAATTTTCGTGAATGAATCGTTTTTGCTCGGGTATAAAAATACCTATTTATTCTGTGGCGTGGGCCCTACTCACACATTGCGACTTTTTTCAACAATACAACCGCCGCGTTTTTTCAGCCGCGCGATTGCTTTGCGACATGAGTATCGATACATGCGCGCGTGAGTAGCGATGCATACTCACGTTTGAATCGATTCAGATGTCTGCCTGTGCCTATCGACGAAATACTGAACGTTGTTTCATTGAGTTTGTATTAATGCTGTATCGCATTTGTAACGATGCTGTTTCGCGTTTGCATCGCGACTGTAACACTACAGCTACGCCACTAGCTATTGACTTGTCACTGCATCGCGATTGTATCGCTGCAAAACGTCGCAATGAGTGAGGGGCCTTTAGGAAGAAACACCTCTATGACCAATAACCCTCCTTTTCGTTTCGCTGTAGTCGGGTAAAAATGTGTCGGCTCCGTCCCGATCTACTAACATAAATGAAATGGAACTGATGCTATAATATACCCAAAGGATCCACTATTTCATTAAAATCCTTTTTTTACAATGGATCAGTGGAATATATGAAAAAAACAAAACAATTTGTAATTCACTGCCAAATACGTGTAAGTGTAGAAGCGGGTTTTTGCAGGATATTTTATGCAGGCACCAAAAGCGAGAAAGTGTGCAGTGAAGAATTTTCGTTGATCAACGTTGTGTAATTCTTCACTGCACATGCCAAAATAATACATAGGTGAAAAGTTATTGATTTTAGTGTCTGTAGATGATAATGTATCGATAAATACATTATTTAAAGATCAGAATCATTACGATCACAGATTTGGGAGACCTCGCGACCACTCTTAGATCTCAGATGCACCCAAGTCGGTTTGACAATTGTTTGACCATGTCATTGTGTTTGACAGTATATTTGACAGAAAATAAAATTGAGTAGCCTTTCAGTATACGAATTTTGCACTGAAAGGAGTTTGAGACCTATTTAGTTTCGAGTTCTCTCAAATCTAAAACGTGCTCAAAATTGACGTTTGAGTATACCAATTTTGCATGTAAGACCGTCTCAAACATTTAAGACGCCGTCAAATACTTGAGTGACGTTTCAGTATTCGGCCGTAAGAGCGCCAATTTTAACTTAAGTTATGTACTAAGTTCAATTTAAATTATTTATACCTATTTATTGTTCTTGTTATATATAAAAATATTTACTGATATCAATATGTTGAAATTAGTTACAATTTTTATAATTATTTTTATTTTTAGTCCTTTTTGGTGAAGTTTTGTTATGTTACTTTTTATTTAGAATGAATTAAAGGATTAATTATGGCGTGTATGGTGAGTCCTGGTGACCCGTAACACAGGTTCTTTTGATACCAGCATGGGCACCAGTTTCTCTCTTTCTTCACAATGTTTCTCTTTCTTCACAAATTCTCCACAATCACGCACTTTTTATTTTCTGTTCATAAAATTTTTCGTGCAAAATTTTTGAATGTAAGCTGTAATAAATTGTAATTTTAGATTGTGGATGTGCGCAGAGATTCCGGACAAACCAAGTGGCGGGAAGATTCTGTACCGAAACTTTGCCGGGAAAAAACCCACCGGTAAAAATAAGTACCGGGAAAAAATCTCCACGCGGCACCACGTTTGTCCGACTAGACCCTAACTAACTTAAACTATACGCAGACTGCTACCACCATAGTTTATAACGGGAACTACAGAACCCTATATATTAAACCTAACTTAATAACTACAACTACCTACAAACTCAAGGTTGCACTTACCAAACTGAATTTTCTTGCTCTTCGGATCCAATCTTGAATGTCTTCGGAAAGGGGGGATCCCTAATCACCCTACCTAACCCATGAGATCTCAATTCCCCAGAACAAATACGTAGGTTTCTTCCCGAAGGTTCACTCGGGAACAGCTAGATGTGAACAGCCAGCCACGTTTCACCTCTCACAAGAAAAAGTCACAATAACAGGTTTCTTCACAAACACAAACGTTCAATAGTTATTTAACAAAAGGGAAATTCAACATTACAATCCAAACTAATTAATAATTACACATCACAATGGATAATCCGTTATGCCAATGTGGCCTCAGACAAAATGGCGTGCCTAGCACGAGTTATTTCATGCGGCGTGCCCTCACCGCGCGCTCTCCAAAACAATACTGCAAGATCGACTGAAGGTCGACCCGGGCGGAAGCCGCCTGCGCAATGTTGCCAGGAGGCAAATGCAATGGCTATACTAAAGCCAGCTATACACGGCGCAGCTACCATGCGACAGTGCATAGATTTTATAAACATCAACACTTTTATTACAAACATCCCCCCGTCCCGGTCTGAGAAGCAGACCGCTAGCTTACTCTACGGGAAGGCGGGCGAGAGAGGTCACACCTCTCCTTAAAATCGAACCGTCAACCAACACCTCAGCCACACGCGGAGTGCCATCTCCGCCAAGAATCAAACGTAATATGCGAGCTCGTCGCCAAAGCAATGAGGGCAGATTTGCCTCTTTTAACAATACTAAATCACCCTCCCTGGGAGGCTCAGTCCTGTCTGTCCACTTCACTCTTTGCTGCAGCAAATGCAAATATTCAAGCGACCAGCGACGCCAAAAGTCCTGGCTCATTTGCTGCAACATTTGAAAACGCGACAACCGATATACGCGTTCATCCTTCCACGGGTATTCGGGCAGGGCATTCAACGGCCCTCCCACCAAAAAATGACCAGGGGTGAGAGCTTCCAAGTCATTTGGATCTGGAGATAGCGGACAGAGAGGACGAGAGTTGAGGACCGCCTCAACTTTACAAAACACTGTGGCCAGCTCTTCAAAAGTTAGAGCCGTTTCTCCGATAATGCGGCGGAGGTGGGTCTTTGCGGATTTCACAGCCGCTTCAAAAATCCCTCCCCAATGGGGGCAACTTGGGGACTAAACTTCCAGGTTATTCCCCTTTGGGCAGCAATTTGACTTAAACTAGTACAATTTTTATCAATAAACACAGAAACATCCTTAAGATAATTTACAGTTCCCTTATAGTTTATGCCATTATCAGACCTAATAAGGGAAGGTAAACCTCGACGCGAAACAAAGCGATCCAACGCGGCGACGAAGGCCTCCGTAGTCAGAGCCGATACCACCTCCAAATGGACAGCCTTGGTGGCCAAACAAACAAATACACACAAATAGCCCTTCACAATACGGGCATTACGAAAGGGAGAAGCCTTGATCGAAAAGGGACCGGCAAAATCGGTTCCAACGCCGTCAAACGGTCTCGAAGGTCGGATTCGATCAGCGGGCAAATCACCCATCTGTGGTTGCATCGTGGATGCCTTCAACCTATAACATGCAATACATCGAAACAGAACACTACGGATTGCTCTTCGGGCAGACAAAATCCAAAATTCGCGTTGTAAAATAGCCAGCAAAGCATTGCACCCAGCATGGGCGTTACGAATGTGTCGATCAGACACCAAAAGCTGCACCAAGGGTCCGCCCTTGGGCAACAACAGAGGATGGCGAGTCTCATATGGAAGATCCGCCTTCCGGAGCCTGCCTCCAACCCGAAGAAGCCCATCCGAGTCGATGTACGGGTTCAAACGAGCGACCGCGCCCTTCAACTTAGCGCGTGCGTCGCGCAAAATATGAAGCTCTGACTCAAACCGTCCGGTCTGCACGACACGGACCCAATGCAACAATGCGCTCCGGCGCTCTTCTGCACCTGCAATCGGCTCCAACCGCTTTGCCTGTGGGTTTCTACAATTATGTATGAAACGCTTAATCCAACTGGTAACACCCAGAAGCTTATCCAAACTGCTATACCGAGCAAGTAGCCAATCCGGCTCCGACGTCGTCTCAGCGACTACAGCATGTACACGAAGCCCAGTCAAACTCAAAGAAGTAACATCTGTCTGACAGACAGGCCAAGATGTTTCTGATCCCATCAGCCACTCTGGACCCCACCAGAGCGGGTGTGACACCAATTCTGGTGCCGTACAACCTCGGGAAGCACAGTCCGCTGGGTTAAGCTCTCCCGGCACATGTCTCCATGTTATATCAATTCCAATATTTTGAATTTGGGAAACCCTGTGTCCAACAAAAACCTCCAAGGTATGTGGGGCCGCGCGCAACCATGCAAGCGCGACCTGGCTATCCGACCAGGCGAAGATGTCTCGTATCTCGACCGTGGCCGCCAGCTCACTGGCAACGTGATGCAACAATTTAGAGAGAAGGTGAGCTCCACTCAACTCAAGCTTGGGAATAGTCAGCCTAGTCCTGATGGGGGCGACCTTGCTCTTCTCTAACAAAAGCGAGACATTGACCCGGCCATCGGCGTCAACTGTCCGCATATAGACTGACGCGGCGTAGCCTCGCTCCGACGCGTCACAAAAGCCATGCAGGCTGGCTCGATATTTCCCGGGGGGCAATATTCGACGAGGCAAGGCAATCCGATTGACTTCCTTAATCGATGAAAACAACTCGAGCCAATCATCCAATGGAGGACCAAACAGCGGCTCGTCCCACGAGACGCCCAAAGTCCAAAGTCTCTGAAGAAGACACTTCGCAGAGAATATTATTGGACTGATCCAACCGCTTGGATCAAACATACGAGCTATTACTGACAACACCGTTCTCTTAGTCCAGACCTTTGGTATTTCCAAGTCCACTTGGAATGTAAAAATATCGGTTAGCGGCTGGTACTGCATGCCCAGCACCGCTATCCTGTTGGGATCATCTACATCCTCAAACAGGTGAGGGTTCTGTTGGTGATCCTCCGGGATCCCTTCTAGAACTCTAGGCTCATTGGACAACCACTTACGTAGCTCGTAGCCACCCGTTTTCAATATTTCAATCAATTCATCCCGCAGTAGGAGGGCCTCCTCAATACTTTGGGCTCCGGTGCACACGTCATCGACATACAAGTCACGTGACAGCACGGAAGCCCCACGGGGAAAGCGGATCCGTTCCCGCTCTGCCAATTCAAGCAATGATCTGATGGCGATATAGGGACTAGATTTCAAACCATACGTGTTTGTATTGAGTTCATACACCGTCACAGGATCCTCAGGGCGCTCACGCCAGAGTATCAACTGGAATCGCCTGTCCTCAGGATGTATGACTGTCTGGCGGAACATCATCCGGATGTCCGCGCCAAAAACCACTTGATGTCTTCTAAAGTTCAAGATGATGTCAATTATGTCCCTATGCAATTTGGGACCTGAATGCAAACATAGATTCAACGAAACTCCGTTCGAAGTGGGTGCGGACCCATCAAAGACAGTCCGCAACTTGCCCGTTGAGGCCTTCACCACCGCGTGGTGGGGCAAAAAATAATGCTCAGTTGAGCTCCAATCAACTCGAGCCGGAGACATGTGACCCAAATCCTCGTACTCGCGCATAAATTCAATATATTTATCGCGAAGTACGTGGTCACGCTGCATACGTCGCTCCATGGACAGCAGTCGTTTCTCCGCAAGCGCCCTACTTTGCCCTAGGCTAGGACGTGTAGCAACAAATGGTAACCTAGTTACAAACCGACCGGAGGGCAACCTCTCCGTGGTCGATCGAAAAAGGGCTTCGCACTCAGCGTGTTCCGGATCCATCCTGGAACTCATAGGTGGCTCCTCCACCTACCAAAACCTTTGCATGGTCTTGGCCAAGGACGCAGATGCGACAACCGGTGGCTCCTCCGCGGTGCCATTATCAAACACAGGGCCCATCAGGGCAAAACCAAAAATCGTAGACACTGCCATCAGTGAAGACGAACCCAGAGCTTTCTGGGTACCCAACAAAATCCAACCCAATACGTCCGAGCCCAGGAGCAAGTCCACTGGGCCGGGATGAAAGACAAAGGGGTCGGCCAAATCCAGACCCGAAACCAAAGACAACACACCCGGCGGTATGTCTGTCGAGGGTGCCAACCCGCAATGGTATCCATTACCATAGCCGAAGTCGTGATCCTCATTGTGGAGGACTTCAGCGAAGAAAAGGTGACAAGTGTCTGGCCCGTCAGACACTTCACTTGTATGCCACCAACTCCAAGAAGTGGCACAGGCGAGTCTTCCACGACTAAACCTAACTGGTGTGCCACTCGAGTGGTAACCAAACTGCTTTGAGCCCCTGAGTCCAACAGAGCTCTCAAATTCATGGCTTCCCCCCCACGACCCCATACGCAGACCACCGCGGTAGGGAGCAGAACCGTCCGCGGCTCTGTCCCAGCAAGGGAGCAAGCTAGTTACGGGCTCCCCACTCTCTCCAAACCAGGGGGGCGCCACTGACCCGGATAATATGTCGGGCGAGTGCAAATCCCCATCTGAGGGGGGGCATAACCCGCGGCCCGGCCATACCTATGGTACGGCGGGTGGTACTCCAGCCGTGGGTACTCGTGCAGCGGCGGAGAAAACCGCTGCGGCTGCATGTGGTGGGTATTGGTAACCCGCGTGGAGGGGGGTGTCCCCACTCTCACGTCCGATCAAGGGCCCCCGCCCATGGGGGCCCTATCCGGGGCCTGGCCAGCTACATACTGGCCATGACCTTGGGGCGCGTGGTCCCGGTCCGCCAAGACCCGCGCAGGTACGCGACCCCCCTCCCGAGGGGGGGTGCGACGAGCGAAGCCGCGTCCTCCGTCCGGTGGTGGAGGGCTTCGCGCAGGAGCGCCCCCGCCCATAGGGGACCCCTGCCTCAACATCCGGGGGCCATCCCCGTTCCGGTTCATGCAGAGCATCACGTGGTGCAGCCCACGGCATGCACTGCATGGTATGGCCCTGGGACAGTCACGTGCATAGTGACTGCCCAAACAGTAAAAGCAAAGTTCATGCCGCCTTGCCATGCGGCGCCGATCTTGTACTGGCAGTCTCTGCCAGTCCCTGCATTGCAGCAGGCTGTGGCCCATCCGGCCACATTGCAGGCAGTCCGCGTCCCCCGCGACTGCTGCCGCGTGTGCAACCCGCACACCAGCTCCACGCGGTGGCGGTTGCCGTCCCTGTTGGGGCCTACGTTCAGGCGCTCTAGATGGCGCTGAGTCCGTCATGGTATTCTCAGCAGCCCGTGCCTCAAACTCCAAAAACTTCACCAAGTCAGTGAATGTTGGTAGGGTGGTGCTGTCCCGCTCCGCATTCTCGCGCTTAAACCGCGAGCGGATGTCATTGGGTAATTTGCCCAATACAATGTGCACCAGCAAAAAGGACCATTGGTCCACCGGCAGCCCCAGTGTGCGGAGCGCGTTACAGGCCACTGTAACGGGCGTGAGCAACTGCAGGCGCAACTGTGCCCTGTTGGCCACCTTGGGCAGGGCCATCAACTGTGCGGCGTGCGCATCCGCTAACAAACGCAAATTTTGGTAGCGGGAGTTCAATAACTCCCAAGCCGTATCGTACTGGTCGTCCTCCACCCGGAGGTGCTGGATGAGCGACCGCGCTTCATCCTCCAGAGTGGAGAGGAGGTAGGCCATCTTCTGGGCCTTCGACAAATCCTGTCGTGCTACGACCAGGGACTCAAACATATTCTTGTAGGCTACCCACTCCTCCATCCTACCCCCAAAGTGGGACAGCTGAAGGGTGGGGAGCCGACCAGTAACCGCTGGTCCTTCCTGTCTAACAGGTGTGCGAGGGGCTGGTCCGCCAGCCTGTCTCGCCCTTATTGCGGCCGCCGCCTCCGCGATATCATCGTGCAGACTCAGGATCTGGTCCATGTCCGCCATGTGAACTGCGTAGACCTCCGCGGCAAGTTCGGCTTCGGTAAGCACCGCCATGGCCGCTTCCGCGCTACTCAATCGTGAGTGGAGGTGATCCGCTCTTAGCAGTGTGGCGCCCTCCCTGTCCTTCCGGGACAGGAGTCCTCCGGCCGTCACAAACCATCTCAGTTCGTTGGCGAGTGTCGCCTTAGCATTGGAGACCTTCGCCATCGCGTCAAGTCACAAACAAACAGACAAAAATAAAAAAAGATAAAAGGTAAATAAAAAACAAAATCAAACTACAACACGCAAAGCCGCGGTAGGAATGAGAATGGCACAAACCCGGAAACAAATGCAAAAAGGTTACAAATATCTAAAATCAAACAATCAATCTATATAAGTTCTTATATAAACAAACTAAGTAAAATCTAATAATTTTTACAAATAATTATCTTTTACAAACGAACAAATAGAGGGTAGATAAACTACGCTCTGCTACCAGAAAAATGTGCGCAGAGATTCCGGACAAACCAAGTGGCGGGAAGATTCTGTACCGAAACTTTGCCGGGAAAAAACCCACCGGTAAAAATAAGTACCGGGAAAAAATCTCCACGCGGCACCACGTTTGTCCGACTAGACCCTAACTAACTTAAACTATACACAGACTGCTACCACCATAGTTTATAACGGGAACTACAGAACCCTATATATTAAACCTAACTTAATAACTACAACTACCTACAAACTCAAGGTTGCACTTACCAAACTGAATCTTCTTGCTCTTCGGATCCAATCTTGAATGTCTTCGGAAAGGGGGGATCCCTAATCACCCTACCTAACCCATGAGATCTCAATTCCCCAGAACAAATACGTAGGTTTCTTCCCGAAGGTTCACTCGGGAACAGCTAGATGTGAACAGCCAGCCACGTTTCACCTCTCACAAGAAAAAGTCACAATAACAGGTTTCTTCACAAACACAAACGTTCAATAGTTATTTAACAAAAGGGAAATTCAACATTACAATCCAAACTAATTAATAATTACACATCACAATGGATAATCCGTTGTGCCAATGTGGCCTCAGACAAAATGGCGTGCCTAGCACGAGTTATTTCATGCGGCGTGCCCTCACCGCGCGCTCTCCAAACAATACTGCAAGATCGACTGAAGGTCGACCCGGGCGGAAGCCGCCTGCGCAATGTTGCCAGGAGGCAAACGCAATGGCTATACTAAAGCCAGCTATACACGGCGCAGCTACCATGCGACAGTGCATAGATTTTATAAACATCAACACTTTTATTACAAACAGTGGATGATAAATAAATACATATTATTATTATTACTATTTATATACAAAAGTTTTTCTCTCCCTTTTTGAAAAGGGGTATACCTAAACACACGGGCCGTAGCCAAGCGTGAGTAGGAAATAAGGAAATCATAGAATTGTATTGAATGAAGTCGAAATAGAAGAAGTTGTAAGGAATTTTCTAGTAAGACTATTATTTATTATTACTATTATTACTAGCGACCTGCCCAGGCGTTGTGTGTATTGTCATTAAACCCACCTATTCTTTGCCGTCCCTTATCCCATTTGAAAAGAAAGTTATCGTTTCTTCATTCTAGTTGGTGCTACTGTCGAGTCAGGTCTCTCAGATGGTAAGATACCGTCATTTCTATTTGACAACTGATGACAGTATTGTACAATCTGACCGACCTCAGTCGCCAGTAGTGCCAACTAGTGAGTGGAAACATGATAATCCTCATTGGGACAGGTTTCTCCCCTGTAGACCTACGCCCAAGAACTCTGCTCCGGGTGCTCCGGGTGCTCCGTGCAAAGAGATCCAGGATCAAAACATTGGTTTTGCCCCTGAATCTGTTTTGTACGTACACGTAGTGTCTATCTTCGGGATTGAGTTGTGGAAGTGGAAGGCGGTCTTTGGGATTGGGTTGTTCAGGTAAAGCATTTGTCATATATAAAATACTTCAATATATGTATACACATACCGAACCCTATCCAATAACTCTTTCAGTTTACCGCAACATTTTCTTTTCGGTAGTAGGGATGTGTTGTTCAAGACCTTTTGTGTATACCTATGTCAATTTTAGGCAATTTCTATGTGTATAGAAATATCTAAATTTTTTTACCACGAGGTTCCGAGTTCGAAACCGGTTAGGTCGACATAGAAATAACATTAAATGCATAGGTTATTAATATGGTTGTACATAGGTAGATGCAAGTAGAGATAAATGGATGTTTGATAGGTAATCTATACATATAATAAAACAGTAAAAATATTTTGTCTGTACATTTAGTATTTTTGACTAAAATGGATAGAGGGATACTTACAAAGAACAATAGAAAGCAAGAAAAATTTTTTGGAATTTCTTGTCTGTCTGTCTGTCTGTCTGTCTGTATGTATGTACGCGTTTCACGCAAAAACTACTAGGCGGATTTGAATGAAACTTTTTTTGTTGTATAGCTATTAAGCCTGGGCAACACATAGGCTATAATTGAGTTTGAAAACTGGAACACCTGATGAAGAACCATAACGGAACAGCTAAACTATAAGTAATATGGAAATGGTGCCTTAACAAAAATCGTTCAACCTAATGAGCATTTTCTGCTGACGTATAAAAATTGAAGATCTGGAACATCTGATGAAAGCTCCAAAAGACCAGCTACACTATAACATATATGGAAATGGCGCCTTATCAAAAATCGTTCAACCTGATGAGCATTTTCTGCTGACGTATATAAATTGAAGATCTGGAACATCTGATGAAAAGCTCCAAGAGACCAGCTACACTATAACATATATGGAAAAGGCGCCTTAGTAAAAGTCGTTCAACCTGATGAGCATTTTCTGCTGACGTATAAAAATCGAAGATTGGAACACAGGAAACAGTTTGGAACACAAAAAGTCTTTTTATCTAAGCCAAAGTCACGCGGGCGAAGCCGCGAGCTAACAGCTAAATCTAGGCTCGCTCTAGATAATCAAGTAAAGTAATACCTGATACAAAATTATGATGAGATAAATCTACTAAATCTATGGAAAACCATGGGCTGTCAAGCGTTTTTATAGTTAGGAATATAAAAACACGCTAATTTAAGAGTAAATAATTATTTCTTTTTTGTAAGTAAAGTATCGTATTTGTGATACCTACTCAAATACAAACAAATTGATTGTGTCTTCATACTCAATTGAATGTTTATGTACAAATTCAGTGAATATTATTTTTTCAGCTGTGGGTCGTTATCTGAATTCACAAATATTAAATTTAGTTCCTGAATATCGTACAGATAATATTGAATTGGTTTTGTGCTTATCAGCAAATAATTGCACATTTATTTTGTAGGTAAATGATATTTATTTAATCAATCCTCTGAGCATTAATTTGATTTATAACGTAGACTTTGTATCGAATATTGGACTTATAAAAATTGATCTAGAATATTTTTACTCACGTTTTAGTGCAACACTTAAATCTTCTATTGATGAAAATCGCATGAAAATCCTTCAGACGGTTTTTGAGATTATCGCGTTCAAATAGACAGATGCGGCAAGGAACTTGCTTTTACATTAATTCTGATAGATGGTATTTTAGACTAGCTAGTTGTCTCAATTTACTTAAACTAGATAACTAGATACCATTGTGGATATTGAACCATAGTTATCTAGATAACTAGATATCATTGTGGACCTTTAAAGCCTTTTAAAAGTATTTTTTTTGGGTTCTCCGCGACCATAGCCTCAGAATTTCGTAAAATGACGAATGCATCCCAGTTATCATACACGTTCAGCTTTTATTGCCTTTGGTGCGGCCGTTACAAATCGATTTGGACATAAGCCAGTCATGTCATTTTAATAGCTCATATACAAATATATTTGTGCTGCTTCAATCGCTCTGCGAAAATGAAAAGAAAGTTTGAAGACAACAATAAAAATCAAAAAGTTATTCAACCTTACTCTGATAGCTGTCGCGGTTTGCTGCGGGATAAATCTTTCGAATTTTATAGTTATTCATTTTTTATATGAAAAGTTCTTATAATCATCATCATTCATCAACTTTCCATGGTATCTTTCCGTCTACGCCAACCTTCTCTTTCCTGGGCCATGGTAAAAAGGTTCTAATTTATTACATTTTTGTTGTGTGTTAGGTATTATATGAACCGTCCCCTTGTGACATTATTTAAATATATGAATTTACGAAAAAGCGGCCGCATTCTTGCAAACTTTCTGCTCGGATGCCTCCCTTTTGACTGAAGTGAATATTATTTGAAACGTGCACGGATTATGTTTGGGCATATTATACTTAGTAGGGAAAGAGCGGAAATATTCAAATTATTTCAAGTCAAGTCATATTTTTTTAAGAATCTAATATAGGTATCAAATTTATAAAAATATCACTGGAAAGTCTTTTAAAAATAGATGTTTTATTTACGACAAAAAACAATAAATGAATCTACACAAAAGATTCAACAATCCATACTAATATTATAAATGCGAAAGTTTGGATGTGAGTTTGTGAATTTGTGAGTTTGTGAGGATGTTTGTTACTCAATCACGCAAAATCTACTGGACGGATTTCGATGAAATTTGGTACAGAGGTAGATAATGACCTGGAATAGCACATAGGCTACTTTTTATCCCGGGAAAAAGCACTGTTCCCGTGGGAAATTCACGCGGGCGAAGCCGCGGGCAAAAGCTAGTATATAATAAAGTTATTACATTCTAAAATGAATTTATTCAAACTACATACCTGTACCTACATAAATGTAGCGCCAGTAAAATCACTGGCTATTTATTGTTCTACATTTTTTTTCTGCATCTCTCGCCAAATATTTAATACCTGTGAATTAATTTCTTAAATTCATACATTTAAATAATAATACTTGCATAAGAGACAAGATAAGGTAAAAATAAGAATTTGGGCACTGTAGTACCTACCTACCTGAATCGGTGGCGGCCGAGTGGTAGGGCCGGCACCGCTTGAGGTAGGTAGGTACTACAGTGCTCAAATTCCGCCTGTAGGGTTCGGTTAGGTTAGGTTCGAATCCTGCCCGGGCTACATGAATTTGTATACCAATCTGACTCATGTTAGTTTTCATCAACCACCACTTGCTTCCGGTGAAGGAAAACATCGTGAGAAAACCTGCACTCTGGTTGATGATTATCAGCTAGTGTGTGAAATGGAGAAGGCAATGGCAAACCACTCCATTAAAAATACCATGAGAGTCATTGTGTGTGTTTCATTCCATATAATGACCACGACCCTCAGTCATGAGGAAATACGACTAAAGAGAGAGAGTACCTACCTACCTTTATAAACAATGTCGAATTTGGCCAGTGTGCCAGTTTGTTGAGGAAAACCATTATGATCTGCTCCATCTGTGTTCCAAAAAACGCAGCTGACACTTTCTCAAACTCCTTTAAAAAGAAAATTTTACATTAAAAATACACTTTATCGTCTTAATAACCGAACAATAAAGATAACTCGAAACAAAACAAGGCAACAAAAGGGTGCTTTCTTACTTCTTTCGAATTTCTTTATGAACAACATTGTTTGCGAATTGTTTGAGTTATTTGAACAAATCTGGTTTAGCGCAAAAACAAAAGTTTTTGCAACTTTTTGGAATTAATAAATTTACTTACATTTGTTTCAACAAACCGACGAATTTCTTTGGTTTTGTTTTACTTAAGGTTGACTTTAATTTTAATAACCAATCCAAAAATAGGCAATAATTTAAATAATTTTAGTGATCTCCTTCCTGATAAGCAATTAATTGATATAATTATAGTAATAAGACTTGACGAATGGCTATCAATATTTAGTAATAATACCTTGTAGATTTTTTTTACGTTGAAGCAAAGTAAACTACATAGTTGTGCAATAAAACTTTGCCACGGATAGAAACATTTTTATGATTGTATATAAATTTTATTAAGTATTCAGCGCTCGTCCCACATTTCGTCGAGCCCAATTCTCAACAGTATCGCTTGATATTTTCTCTTCGGAAGACACGATAAGTGGAAGGAGAGACGGGGAAATTGTAAGAAAGGGTACAATAAAGGGATAAAAAGAGGCTCGTTTACAAACATCTCTATTCATCGGTATAATCATGAAATAAAAATTTTCCGGTACCTGCGAATTTATAAATTTAACTTATTGGAAGAGTTGCGTTGATAGCACTTTGTCTTTATTGAGTTAGCGGAGTTAAACAATTTGATGCCATTATTCAAATTAGGTGCTTTGGGAAGCAGTTTGCAATATTATTTACCGAATTTTCAGGATTATCTCTCGTCAGAAAACTTCAATGGGCTTCGAAACAGGAGGTGTTTTGGGATTTTGTTATGATCGTTGTCCAGGTGAATAATAGAATGTAATTTCTTAAAATTTACTTTTTTACCACAATTTAATTTTTTATCAAAACATGATTTCAAAGACTTGCAATAAAAATGTCTTCAACATAAACAATATCTTGAGTATCAAGACTTGTCAGTCTAAAATTAAACATTATCTGATATAACTTCCCACTAACGCATTTATTTTTAAATACGAAGTTGTGAGAATGTGTGATGTATGTGAGGATTTTTGTACACAATCACGCAAAATCTGCAAGACGGATTTCGATGAAATTTGCTGGTATTTTTTCTTTGGCACGGGTAGAAGAGAACCTGGAATTGCACATAGAATATTTTTTATTCTATATTTCCAAAAGAACAAAGAACAAAGCCCCAGGGCGCAGCTAGTATTAAAAACGTAAAATAAACCCTTATTATTATATTAATTGAAATGGTATATCTTCCCGCAAATTCTCTCAAATAGGTTTTCAATGCGAAGTTTAAAAGCAATTAGCATTTCTCAACTTCTGTCCAACCGTCTCAAGTCCACCTTTTGATGGACAAGTACCTAAGCCCAGGCGAACAAAGACTTTCGGACTCAGAGGTACCACTGTTTATATAGAGCTCATTTGATTCTGAAATTGTTTTTGAGCCCACTTTCTTGAGTATTAAAGAACGTAGGCGTAAAAATAAATTTCAAAGTTTAAAATATTTTCTTTTTAAATTATAACTTTCTTTATTAATTAATGTCAATTTCTTTAATAGCACCTGTGTCTTGGGGCGCCGCTCCATTAGGCAATTCGGAAGAAAATTATACTAAAATTGAGCAAATCTAGTTTTTTTTATGTCTGTGTACCCAATTTCGTCAAAATCCTTTGATTAGATTTTGCACACATACATGTCCAATTTCGTCAAAATCTTTTCAGTAGATTATGCACACATACAAAAAGATAATATTCAATGAATAGGTTGTTATATACTTTTAAAATTACCCATACTCTGATCATTTTTGTTGGAAAACTTTCCACTTGAACTTCGCTCTATATTCATTCATACTTCTGGAGAGCTTTCCCAAGCCGGCTGGCCTAGCTCGGACTAAGTACAAAGCAAAAGGGATAAGAGGCCCGTCACGAGCACAGGCCTTTTGGCTCAAGTTAGCAGTTTCTCTTTTATTTTATTTGCGCATTACACTGCACAGTCAACTCGCTCCAATGAAGTTAGTCTCTAAAGTCTGAACTATGTAACGTTTTTTATAAATTGTTAAAAAAGTTATTAAATGAAGAAGTTGTGTCTGTTGTCATGTTGTTTAAAAAAACAAATTAAATACTTAATATTTGCAAAATAAAACTAATAATTTATTTTTTTACCCGTTTGATTTTCATTTTCGCCCACTTCCACGCAAAACTATAAACCAAATTTCGATAGAATAGTAATAAACACTGGCAGCTTAAAATCTGGAAGACGCTTTTCAATCAGAAATTTTCAATTCAAATTAAATTAAATTAAAGTGATAGTAACATTGTGCGATATAATCTCAAGGCCAAACAATTGTCATATTATGGCAAAATTGACCTAAATGCATGTCGTATGGAGAGAAGACTTAGCTAATTTGCAAGCGAGGCACGTTCCCAAGTCGAGCAGTGTGTGGAAAGAAAAACTGAGGTAGATCAGGACTTCGTTATGAAGATTCGCCGAACCATTTTTGATAAATTGCCGGACTGACAAATGTGACGCGCGAAATTTACGCTCATTGGGACGTGATGCGGTGTGGAGACGTGTTTCGCCTCTCTTTTAGTATCGGGAAATGTGAGTTCAATGACATTAAATGGTTACGAGGGAAAACGATTGTATATATTTAGGGTTCCATATCTCATAAGTTAAATACAGAATACTTATAGGATCTCGTTGTTTATTATTTATTTTGTTGTACCCTTTTTCTCAGAATCGCTGAGAGATATCAAAATGAAACTAATATCAGATTCTCGGGTCTACAGTATCTATCAGCTATGATAAATAAATCTTGTACATCAACGCAATCGATAGACATGATTTGCAAATTTGCAATTTCAAAAGAGAATCAAAACCTAAGGTTGAAATTTAGCAATAAATTGTAAAGGAATAAACGTTAAACCTGTAAATGTTTTAATCAAGTTAAAAGACAAACTTAACTTTGCCGCATATTATGCCAAATTTCATGATTATAAGTCAAAAAAAGGTAGAGATTGTCTAAACTGAAATGATGTGCCCCACTGCTTTTTTTTCCATATTTCAAATTTGCTTGTGTACGTTAATGTGGAGGTGGGGCGCGTCATTTTAGCTTAGAAAATGTCTACGCAATAGTTTCTTATTGCTGTAGTATTTACCACCAGAGATCGCAAGGGTGTAAGAAGAGCATAGAAGTAGGAAGGGCAGCGCGAAAGAAGAGCATAGAAGTAGGAAGTGGGTGTGCGCTTCGTATTTTTATGAAGAAAAGGAAGACCTTTCATATGAAATTAGGTTAAATGAAAAAAGCCATCATCGAAATTAACCAAAATATAATAATCGTAAAACCGCATTAAATTATGAGCCACGTCAGGAAGCGGTATGTTTTTGCTTGGGTTTTATTCGTCTTTTATACTAGCGTTACTTATGTCTGTTGAGTAACAAGCGTTTAACTGCCCATAAAGTGCGATTTATGTCCATGGCGACATATGCAATCTTGCCATATTCAGCTTCTGGCTGGAGACGGCCATGCTTGTAATTTTATTATTCGCATTGTGGCCATAAACAATTATTTTGTTTTATTTGGCCTCACTAATAAACGAATGGCCAAGTCCATTTAGCCATCCATTAATTCCCATATGTCCAACTAACTTTTATAAAAAATAGCGAATAAATGATTTAGCAAAAGCTTGTTGACATGTATTCTTAGTTACTCTCACTGAGTTAGTAATTCACTACGTTGTTACTCTTTTATCGATAACAAAGTAATGGATTAACATTGATATGGGCTGTATGTACTCGTACTACTTAAGGCGAGAGTGCATTAGTATAGTAGATACCTATGTTTTAGCCTATAAAAAGCATAGGTATAACCTTGTTTGTTCACAATCACAAACATGACTAGCTATCTGTTTTTATAAATTAAAAACAAAACGTAGTGATAAAATGTTGCATGACAATAAAAAAAAAACTCGTGGCATTTAGAAATATTTTCCACTTGAAAGCGAATGCGCATTTTACTTCTAAAAACAAAGTAATTTCCCTACGACCGCCAAAAAACGGGCACAGAATAATTAAAACCGGCGCAACAGCATAAAAAGCGGCTAAAATTTGGATGGTTCGCGGACGTTTTTATCAAGATAATCCGCGTTCACGGTTGTGCGGCGCGTGGCGGGGTAACATGCAAGAAATGCGCAAACCTACTCGGAATATTCATGTGTGTTAATATTCATGGCCACGGAGCACCCACTGCACTTGTGTACCTCACAGGTCGCATACGTTACAAGTTACCCCGCTCAGTGACTCGAAATGAAACCTGATTGGACGATCAAGTCGAGCTGAGGTCCGTCTCTGGTGAATGTCGTTCGTTATGAGTACAGTAAGGAGCATTAAAATGTTAGGCAAATGTGTGTTCTTACTGATTTTGTCTGCTATGTATACTTTTAAAGCCCTTCAATGTCGAGAGCCTATTTTCAGCTGTAGCTCAGACGATGATGATTGGATCTAATTAATATCTACAATGTAAAGTCAAAATTAAATAAATATATATATTACCCCAGATGCGGTAGATAGACGACATCAAGAGGATAGCGGGCAAGAACTGTCTACACACTGCCCAGGATAGCAAATTGGAGGAGGTTGAAGGAAGGCTACACCATAATGGTCGAGGAAGGCTTGAGATCATGATGATATTTATTACCGTAATATTTAATAACTTAGTAATAAAAGGTGGTATTTAACATCTAAAAATTCTGAAAACGTGTCATTGCGCAGTTACTTGTTACATAATAAATAGCCTACATTTTCTTATAAGACTACATTACAAATAGAAAGGACCTAATTTTATGTTTAGTTGGCTTTATTTTCGTATCTAAATATACTTTTAAGAATAATACCTACTATAATTTACGAGTAAAATAAACTTAAATAATTTTGTTTACAAGCAACCTTAACTTATATCATAGAGTAACTACACACCTAGGATATTTTCACATAACAAACTTTAGCACAGCTCTTCAGTAGTTCCCTGCAAGCAATCTGCGACGGTATTCCTTCGCCACGCAGTTTATTTGGGAGATAACGTGGAACATAAAGTTTTACAGCACGGCACGTGTTGTATGAATTTGAAATTGCTTTAGCTAGATGTGGGAAAACCAGCCTGAGTAGCAAGACAGCGACGCGGATTATGTACAGTCGACGGCATTTAAAGCCACCCTACATGCGTCTCTATGCTTTGGTATTAAGGTCGAATTTGCAATCAATTTGGGAAGATAGCTGATGCTGAGTGTTGACTGTACGTATACGTGGGCAGAAAGCGTCACATCGAAACTGTAATTCGACTTGGCTTTTTCGATTTGTTTTTTAAAACGAATTGCGCAATTGCGCATGATATTTTTGGCGTAGTATATACTTCATAGAAATAAAATAAGTAATACAATTTCAGTTAGACTTTGCTTATAATAGACACAGCCAGACGGTAAGTCAATCATCAATAGTGTGAATTTTCGAATTTAATTTATAGAAATTTGTTCAATTGCTCGACTCATGCCGCGTTCTCGCGTTTACGCAGCGACGAGCTACACGTCATGTAGGACACAAAATTATATGAAAACCGTTGAGAATGGTCTCTTGTAACGTCGATATCAGCGTAACGTTGAGGGGAAAGAGCGGCGAGTGCGGAGTGGCTTTGCGGCGTCTCGGATTCTCGACAGATTTTAAGTCAAACTGTTAACAAATTGGTTGCACTCTTTCGTCTTAAAAGAGCTAAAAAGAGATAGACATATTGTCACAACAACTCCACAAAAAATAAATTCACAAAAAAGTTATTACGAGAAGCGGCTTTCTACAAAGGAACGCAGACTGTCGCAAACTTAAGGCGCCGCGTTTTGGATTATTTCTGATTTATTTTGAAGCCTTTTTTTAAATCATCTGGAATGCGTGCAAAGTTAAAAATATCGAAAGAAATTAGGTGATATTTGATTTAAACAATAATTACTGGTGGTAATCGCATCAGGCTAATAGTATTCTATTTTTTAATACTTATGGTAATGGCTGAAACGGTGGTGGCCGACTGGTGGGGCGCCCGCCTGTGGATGCAAAATCCCAGGTTCGAATCGTGCCCGGGCTACATGGCTTTGTATACCAATCTGACTCATGTTAGTTTTCATCGACCACCACTTGCTTCCGGTGAAGGAAAACATCGTGAGGAAACCTGCACTCTGGTTGATGATAATCAGCTAGTGTGTGAAATGGAGAAGGCAATGGCAAACCACTCCATTAAAATTGCAAAGAGAGTCGTTGTGTGTGTTTCATTCCATATAATGACCACAACCCTCAGTCATGAGGAAATACGACTAAAGAGAGAGATGGTAATGGCTAAGAATCCATAATAATGACGATTAGTCTGTTGCAAAAGGCAATACCAGTTTTAAAAACAAATTAATGTGTTATTTTGTAATCAGTGATATAAACTTCACCTAAATAAAATAATAAACCAAACAATACGATGAAATAAAATATTAGGTAATCATGGATTACATCCCCTTAAGCTAGCAGCAGACGGCGTTAGCCGCTGCGACCTGCGGCCTCCGTTAACTATACCGAGACTTAGGGGTGTAGTAAAACATCGATGTTTATTATTAGTTATATAGAAGCTTTTATTTTATTTTTTGGTAGGTAAAATTTGTTTTTGTAGTAGTTTCAAGGAGTGTATTTCCATCAATCTAGAAACCTTAGAAAATCTATAAAATATACTTTAAATACTTTACTATACAAAGATAAACGTATACACAACATCTTATAAAAAACCAAAAACATTATTAAAAATGCTACTTTTAACCGACTTCAAAAAAGGAGGTTCTCAGTTTGACCTGGATTTTTGTATGTATGTTTGTCCGCGATTATCTGGCGTTTGGCTGTACCGATTTTGATGCGGTTTTTAGAAAATCATTTTAATGCAACGCAATAGAATTACATATTTATATATTGACTAGCTTATACCCACGGCTTTGCCCGAGAAAATTGTACATCAAAGCTTTCCTTTATTATGACATGACCCACCCAGTCCATTAGTATAAACTGCATAAACATCTGTTCAGTAGTTTTTGAGTTTATCGCGAGCAGACAGACGGGTTGTCCCTAGTTTGTAAGTACCTGCCAAGAAAGACAAAATATCGATATATCGATGTTTTGTTTTCGTGTTTGCATACATCCCTAAGCCGGCGTCTATCAAGGTGCTGCAAGGTGCTGCAAGGTGCCGCCGGTCGCAGCGACCAGCTACACTCGACAGCACCCTGCAGCACTTTGATTAACGCCGCTATAAGTTGAACTGTTGACATATTGGATGTACTCTTTCTTCATATGCACTAAATGCTGTGCTAAAAAGAGACAGATATATCACACACATTATCACTACAACTCAGTGTAGTCGCGTGCTGCAGACTCTTGCGGCTTAAAGGCGGTCTCGTGATAATCGGTGTGCTGTAAACTCTAGCTACAGTCGACGTATTCGCCAGATTTCACTTAACGCACAGCGTCGTGTGGTCCTCTGCTCTCTATATGTAGTCGTAACTCAATTTCGCTACATATTTGTTAATTTTGGCTGCATGATTGTACTATTGCAAGTATTGTACAAATAAAGTAATTGATTGATTGTTGGCTTGTATAAAAAAATAACTTCTCAAACGCATTATTTTTTTTTGCAAAATGTGATAGATCCATATATATCTATTCGAAATTGTCTCGAAAAAATGTAGAGAGATATACAAAGATAGTTTAAAAAATATTTTCTAAGTATATACACGTTTTGGTTAGCAGATATAGTTGTTAATCGTTTTCCGAGTAGATTGCTGGGGGTTTAAAACGGCCACTTTGACGAATCGCAATATGATACATTTCTTATTTCCTAAACATTTAAAAATGAACTTTATTCAACAACCGTTAAGGTGCATTTTAAAATATTTAAGAAATGAGAAATTGGTCATAAAGTAGCTGTTTTAGACCTTTTGAAGTGTTCAAAGTGACACGGCTGACGGTCGTTAGGCGCATACATTATGCAGCTCGGCTGCGTCTTCAAGCAAAGATTAAATTACGGCATGATGGGCTATATGTCGTGTTATATGTGCAATTATGATTAATATATTGTGTACTAGCTTTTGCCCGCGGCTTCGCCCGCGTGAATTTCCCACGGGAACAGTGCTTTTTCCCGGGATAAAAAGTATTCTAGGTCATTATCTACCTCTGTACCAAATTTCATCGAAATCCGTCCAGTAGATTTTGCGTGATTGAGTAACAAACATCCTCACAAACTCACAAACTCACATCCAAACATTCGCATTTATAATATTAGTATGGATACATGAGTATGGATAATGGAAACCACGCCAAAAAATTAGATTTTTTTAAAGAAAAAATTGTGGAGTAATTATTTAGTTCAAAATTCTAACAACTTATCCTGCTGAGCGGTAGGATATGGGTAGCTAATGTATATTATTGTATATCCTACTGTTCAGCTGTTGATTTGTGATTATTTAATCGCCCCTGAAATACACAACGTAATATACAAAGTATAATATTGCGTTCTTGTGTCAAAAAGATCCCAAATTTCATTTTGTCAAAAAAGTTTAAATAAATAAAGCCAAGTTGACAATATATAAATATAATAAAATAATCATGTGTAAAAAAAGATTTTGTTAAAATTCGAAACTAAGACTAATCGGCTTACAAAAACCGACTTCACTTACAGCCAAAATAATACTAAAATATATCTGCGTGTTTGCTTATAGTTGCCGCGTAATTTCGGTACGTCGACATTTCATATACAATGTCGAGTTAAGATTTTCGGAGGCGAAAGACCGCTTTGCAAGGTTTAAGCTTTGTGAGCAAATTGAATTTTCCAAGCCTTGCTCTCTCTTGAATATAATACAATGTGACCTTTGAGGAATGAAAGGGAAAAATGGAGATCACGTATATTGTCGCATCTGTCGATACGCTGAGACCCGTTACAGCTAGACGGGCTATTTTTCAGATCCCATTTGGAGTCCATTTCAATACAAGCTTTGATGTCCTAAACTATGTTTTGTGGGACCTGTTTATCGTAACCCTTTGAAACGGATTCAGTAGGATTACGTGTACATACTTAGTTCGGTACCTATTTAATTTAACAAGACTTCATTTAATGAGGGAATTCCAAGACCCAAATTAAAACAAAAAATAGAGTAAAAGGCGAGAGAAAAAGTTCCATACAAAAAGCAAAAATTCACGGGATTGGCATTTAAAAAAAATAAAACTTAGTAAAAAAACATCTAAAAAGTATCAATATTTTGTGATTTGTGAACTGTCAAACTGTTTGGTGATTTTTTTTTCTGCCTCTGGTTGACAAGAAAATGCGCACCATTACAGGTTCAGCCATTATTACGACTCGGCTTTCATAAAACACTATCTGTTAAGAATTTTTAGAATCAAAAATCAGTATAAAAAATTCTCAAGGTAGTTGAAAATTTTTTATACTGATTTTTTTCTTACTATAGCTGTCAGGAAATCGCTCATTGGAATTTCTACATTCGTAATATGTGTAGCTATAATTATTTTTACTAAGTAGTTGTCATTCGAAACCATACACATAGAAAAAAATCATTCTTTAAATCTGTGTTTCTAATTAAATTTTTTTTTCTAGCTCTATGTTGGAAACAAATAACCTTCTTTGTTGTTTATGACTTCAATTTTATGTTCCAAATTTGATTTATTTTTAAAAATATATCTGACTGTCATCTGTTAATTAATTTATTTACTACAAATACAAAAATGCGCTCTTATCTGTTTTGTTTTCAAAGAAATCGTATCTAAAAGTACATAATATCTCGATGTATCTAAATTGATAAAACGGTTTTGGAGGTCTATAGAAACATTGATATTTTGCATTAATTCTACACAAAACTGTAACTTTTTATCGTGTGTAAAATGCAACTTATACAGAGAGAAATCGATTTATCTTTGCGCTTATAAATTCTATGTTTTCTCCTGAAAAGCTCTTCTCTTTGTCCTTGGTAAAAAGACAGTGTATGTAGAAGAGAAAGGGAAGATTTACGTTCAGGCCGTTTGTTTTCGGCGGTAATCTCCGAGTGAGGTGCTCGTCTAACTGATTACGAGTCCAAATTAAGTCGTAAACTGGTAACGTTCAAATTACAAGGCATTAATGACAGGCGCTTCTCGGTGGAACTTGACGCTAGGGCGTGTCTTCAAAAATGTTAAATTATCATATTATTTTATCCCAACTATATTAAAAATGCGAAAAAAGTGTGTTTGTTCGTTTTTTTGTTACCTCTTCACGCTTTATCTACTGAACCAATCTTTCTGAAATTTCGCATATACATAGAAGTACTGAGTAGGATAAAGGGTACGCTTCATCCCGGAAAAAGGCACTGTTGCCGTGGGAAATTTACACGGTCCAAGCCGCGAGCAAAATTCAAAAAAGGAAAACGTATAACCACCAATTTTCTTAATTATGGTTCTGGATGTGTTGTATTCGTTTCTGTGTTGTTTATTAGATAAATGACACAAGCTTAATGCTTACTACCCGTACGAATATCGACCACTTGTTTATTTAATCCATTCAGTAGTTATTAAGTCCATTAAAAATACTTCGTAATTGTTGTCGTCCTAAAAAATAAATTTATAAATTGATGGCGTCCATAGTCAAGCAGCATAATTATCATAATTTTCCTTGCCTACCCATTCCATTTTAATCGAACAGCATAATAACAATCTCAAAAATCTCAAAATAAATTGAGACATCCAAATAAGTTGACAGATTATGGGCTAGTGATTACACCTAATATCTAAAATATTTTCTGATTATTCCAGTTAACTATCATATCAGTAAGAAAATTTTTTTGAGAGTCTTCTTATACTTAATTAAGATTTGATTAGGTCTTATTTGTTGAGATTATTCTTTTAATATTATATTTGTTAGACTTCACGTCTTACTTATGATTTTGATTTTATGGTACGTCTTTTGTGGTACGGCTTCGATCGCCATTATAACTGGCACGAGTAACTAATATATGACATACCGACCCCAAAGTGGTCTGAAGTATTTTTCCCTTAATACTTTAAGTGGTAGATGTTACTGGATTCAGCTGGGCAAGTGTCAATTATAGACTGTTGATTTTGAGACCCTTCTCACGTCGTATCACGTATCTTATTTACCTTGTATTTCACCTTAAAAGGTTAAAAAGATATACTTGAATTCAAAATGTCCTAGACCAATATTTGTTAAAGTTAACGTGAATGAAGAAATCTAAATTTAGCAATCCTTTGTCAACTCTGAAAACATGCACAAAATGGTTTTTTTTTGTAAGGATGCTTTTAGCCTTTTTTGTAATTGTAACTAAAATCTCTTTCTTCTTCTCTCTAAAACCTCTTGCTTAAAAGTCTTTGGCAATCCTCTATCTTGATTCATAATTCTATGGTGTATTATCACTTAATGCGAACTGAGTTAATCTATGGCGAGAGTTATACGTGATAATGGACTGCTCTCGGTATTTATAGCTCGCCCGCTATGCTTGGTTAGCAATGGCTGTGATTGATGATGGAATCTCATAAGATCGGACTAAGCTGATATGGTCATATTGGTCATTAGTCAGTTATTTGGCTATAATGTACCAATGAATGTTCAATCGAATTGAGTTTATAGTCACTATATTAGAACTTGATAAGAAATTCCCCGTCGTCATCGGCGTGGAATGTTCTTATAAGCGTTTGCTTATGTTTTCTATGCTTGTGTATCTAAACAAATATTATAAAACTAGAGATTTTGTACATTTACTTCATAATCTAGTGTTCGTTAAAAGAAACCCAACAATTCCCAGTTGGTAGTTCATGAAAAGTCAAAAGTTAAAAACTTGGTGAGGCCAAGTTTGTTCGTCTTATATACGTATAGTACTTTTAGGAAGTAAATTCTTCGGTTTCACTGCCAACCTTGAGCTATGTAAGTTCCAGTTTACGTGTTCTGATTCTCGAGAAATCAAACAAATAAAAAAGAATTCAATTTTTTTCTTATAAATTTATGGCGCTATCATTTTTCTTCAAACATTTTTGAAATTAGTAGCACTCAGATTTTGTATTTATACCCAATAAAAATCGAAATATTACTAGTTACGTCAAACCATAAATAAAACTTAAATACGGGCTTAAACTTCAGCGTTATAAGACGTAGAAAATGGCAAAGGCTAAGGAGTTTCTAATAAAATCTTGTTTATAGTGAACAATAGAAGTCGGCAGTATTGTATGCCGCCGGCGTCGCCCGCAAATGGTTCCGGCGCGCTGTGTGCTGCACTTCCTCTTTCAAATAAAATTGGAAGCGCTCTGCTAAAACTAAACGCTGACTTTTTTTCCATTTCATTCGAAATTAAATGGATTCAATAAAATTTGTGTTGATCTCTGTTTGTTTCACTATGCAAATATATTGGATAACAATGTTTTTAGTTTGAGTTTTTGGTCTGCATATTGGATGGTAAAATAACAGCTATACAATAGTCATGTTTATAATTTGCGTTAAACTATCGGGGAACATGTTCATAAAAAGTTAATTAAACCTTAAAGTGCAACATGGCAATCGAATTAATATTGAAAAACTAAAGATACCTGACTAACTATACGTACTACTTAGATAGATATGCAGGCCTCCCACTCGGTGGACCGACGACCTGGTGAAGGTCGCGGGTTGCGCATGGATGCGGGCAGCGCAGGACCGGTCGTTGTGGAAATCCTTGCGGGAGGTCTTTGTCCAGCAGTGGACGTCTTTCGGCTGAGAGAAGAAGAGAGAAGAAGATAGATATGGGAAATAACAATGTACTATTACGAATTTCATTATAGTTTTATGTCGGTGAAATGAACATTTAGGTGTATCCAAAATATAGGTTTCTATTCCTAGTAGATCTAAACCGCGTACAGACAGATGTCTCTCCGTCTTTCCGTGTAATTGTTTACTCAGCCCAAAATGTTCATTGATTGGCAGTTTATGGAACCACTCTAAGGTATTTGTATCCTAAAATAGCTGTGTTAAAAATAAAATGTAACTTTAGGACAATTTAAAAATAGATTTTAATTCGCCTACAGGTTCAAATTAATAACGGCATATTTTCTCAGATGGCAATATATCTTTTGATATTAATGCTATGGTAATTGAGTAATAAATATCCGTTCAAACACTCACTTTTATAAATATTACGCATAAAATTGTTTTGCAATGGAAATTACTATTGAATGCACCTACAGTCAGCTAGCACATAAACCTGCACTTTATTGCACATTCAACTCTCTTATAGATAGACGCTGCAGCATAGAGGTCTAATGCTGTTGACTGTACAATATGAGCAACCAATGAAGAAACATAATAAATAAGTAAAATTTATGAGAAACAATCGTATTCTTAAAAAGGAAATAGAGCTATGAACTTAAAAACTTAATAAATTTTATTCAATACATTGTCACATGTAGTCCAAACTAAAAAAATATGCCTAAAATCATAAATAATCTAGAGGTTCCAGCACGTCGCCGCGAGGAAGGGTAGGGTAGGCCTATGAACTTGCCTTTAAATTTACTAACAATAGGTATATATATAAAGTATACTGATCCTCGATTATACATATATATAAAATAATTCATGACAGCAAGCCTACTTCCAGCTATATAAGCTAAATAGGTATTACTAGGGCCCTCATATACTGGTCCTGTGCGAAGGACATTTGTATTCGTTAGGAGCGAGGGTAATCTATATGATAATAGACCGGGGCCCAGCGAGCATATAATTGTCTCACACAATTGAATGCGACACTAGTGCAGGGTGACCTGAATGTAGTAAGTAGTGTTAGTAGAGACTAGTACCAAATGTGTTCACTCATTTGGTTTCATGATATTCCCGAGTTTGCTCTTTCCGAGAGTACTCAAAAGTTTTCTAAATTTGTAGATCCTAATCCTTATTAAAGTGAGCTTTTTAATTTAGTTATTTGTTTGTTTGTTACCTCTTCACGCTTTATCTACTAAACCAATCTTCTTGAAATTTAGCATACACATAGCTAGAAGTCCTGAGAAGGACGTAGGGTACCTTTCATCCCGGAAAAAAGAACTGTTCCTGTGGGAATTTAAAGCGGGCCAAGCCGCGGGCAAAGCTAGTAATTCTTTATTCGCAAATTCATTGTTAGCAAAAGTTGATGACTTCAGATGTTTTAATCCAATGCTGATTCAAGAGTTTAGTGTACCAAAATATGCAAATCTTTATAATATATATTTCGATCACAATAAATTAATAATTTAATATTTACTTCCTAGTTTTAAAATTATAGTTTTGGTTGTCATGTTTTGTACTAATTGATTTGAATTCACTGATCAATGCGAAGAGTGTGAGTACCGGAATTTATAATTATCTCCAAATTTAGCCATATGAAAATTATCTTCATAAGAAGATTGCGATTATTCATATAAATGAATAATCGCAAATGTGTAAGTTTATTGTGTTTAGATGACATATGAATATAGTTCAATATTCAACTAATCACAAACAGAAGCAAACAGTTCATTTAACAAAATCTCAGCATACAAAGTGTGAAATATATAACGTATATGCTTACCTACGGAAGGCCTGTCTTGATAAATGTGAATATTCAGTAGATACTCATGATATGTCTGAATGTCCGAAGTCCGTACCATCCCAGCCAAGACTTGGCCAGTTTATCTTTAATAGCGCTTTGAGATTTCCTGCTCGTTGCATATCTTATCTTTTTAAGCGAGTCTCTTGCTAACCATCCCATACCAATTAGATTATTCATTCAAGCACTATATTTTACAGCTTTCGAGCTTAGAGGATTTTTTCTCATCTCTGTAGCTTGAAGAGTTGTAATTAGCCTTTTTCCCCACTGCTCAAGTAACTGAGCAAGTCCCAACTACAAACTATTCAACTGTATTTGACAAGTGTCCTGGTCATTTATTACTATTAAGAGTTCTTTCTTTGCCTCTTAGTATGTCTTAAACACATTTATATTTTGAAATCATCTTAATTTTATACTAGGTTTGAAAAAATCATTGCCAGTGAAAAAAATAGGGTCTCACTTCCCCACTATCAAACAGGCGTGATGTTGACAGAAGTGAGATAGTGTTGATATGTCATTAGTTTCATCATGGGGGCCTCTGTTGAATCCAGTCTTGGATATAGGCCCATGGAAGTAATAAGTACCTTAGTACTTACTAGCTGTCGCCCGCGGCTTCGCCCGCGTGAGTTTCGCTTAGATGAAAAATCTCTCTTGGAGCTTTTCATCAGATGTTCATCTTCAATTTTTATACGTCAGCAGAAAATGCTCATCAGGTTGAACGATTTTTGCTAAGGCGCCATTTCCATATATGTTATAGTGTAGCTGGTCTCTTGGAGCTTTTCATCAGATGTTCCAGATCTTCAATTTTTATACGTCGGCAGAAAATGCTCATCAGGTTGAACGATTTTTGTTAAGGCACCATTTCCATATTACTTATAGTTTAGCTGTTCCGTTATGGTTCTTCATCAGGTGTTCCAGTTTTCAAAATAAATTATAGCCTATATGTTGCCCAGGCTTAATAGCTATACAACAAAAAAAGTTTCATTCAAATCCGTCCAGTAGTTTTTGCGTGAAACGCGTACATACATACAGACAGACAGACAGACAGACAGACAAGAAATTCCAAAAAAATTTTTTTGCTTTCTATTGTTCTTTTTAGGTCTCCCTCTATCCATTTCAGTCAAAAATATTAAATGTACAGACAAAATATTTTTACTGTTTTATTATATGTATAGATTACTTCCATGTATAGGCCTCTTCCCTCTCCTTCCATTTGTGGAAGACAAGTTGATACGTATGTAAGTTAAAATCAGTATTCTGCAAAAAATACTCACATTAACAACCACTTTGAAATTTCAATGTCTCATCGCCAAGAGCAATTAATTCAGAATAAACACCCACTTGCTCGTTTCGGCAATATTCGGCATACATTAATCTTGGCGCGTAGTAACACGATGCTCTTCACGTTCTATTGTGTTTGGAATCATGATGAATCACAATTATTACACGAGAGGAGATATGTGCGTCGTGTATATTGGCACGTGGCAGAAAACCAAATTGATGTCTAACGTATTAAAACTTTATTTTTTACAGCGTAGGTGGCGCCGCCATAGGCACGCCACTAATACTTGACATACTATATTTAAACAGATATATTGTGTTGCAGAGGTATACTAGTTTCTACGTGTTCCTAGGTCCAGTTCTGTATAATAGACTAAATAAAAAAATAGACTTATTACTCACTTCTAACATGATTAAGAAAATCCTAACAGACAG
>CM031584.1:11515605-11580640 GCA_018467065.1 Ephestia elutella
CTTGAATTTTATAAAGAAAGTTGCATAAATAATTTTTAAAATTATCCTAAAAGTATTTAATCTTCTTATTTCTGTTCACAAAATATATCTATTGGATTTTTTTTGATTGTGAGGATGGAATACCTATATAGATTTATTGGATTTTGTGATTTTGAGGATGAATTATGTATAAAAGCAAAATTATAATTTCAATATCTTTAAATAATTACATATATTTGAGCTGCTTACTTAAAACTGCCATTTTAAAAGTAAGCAGCAGCATACGTGTTTGTTAAAACTTAAGTATTTCAATATTTCACCATCAAAATCAAAACTTTTGCCTGCTTCCTTGTGTTTCGTATAATTTTGACAGAGAAGAAATATGTTCCGCCGAGAAATCGGGACGTGCTTTCCTATCAATAAACTTTCGCAAAGCAAAGATATCAGAAGCAACTCGTTGGAAGTTTCATCCTTAATTATTGATACCTACTTGCATATTCTTCTTCAGATTAAATCACTGAATTTGAATTATTAAGACAAATAGAAGTGGCATTCGCTGTTTTTATGTGAAAATATCTGTCGCTCTGATAGCGCAGTAAATAGAGCGAACCTTCCCTAGGGGTTAATTACGTGCGGTCCAGTAATTCAATATTTTTTATATTATTGTTTATGATGGTTGTAAGTATTTAAAATAAATATGGCACATTTGAATAGTTTTTGCACTCGCCGCCAAATTGGAAAAATAGAAAAAAAATCACCACTTTGTTCGGTTTTTCGCTTATATTTTCTTTTAAGTGCATTTTCGCTAGAAAAGTGTTCTACACAATGTTGTAGAAAATTAAATTTGCCGTTATTTACATTTTACATTTTGTTTCTAGGACTGAGAGTTTCCGAGAAAAAAAAAATCCTTTGCCTTAAAAAAAATCTAATTTTTCAAACATTCGTCAATCTTTTTTAATTTAGAATGATATAATCCAGTCATGACCTATTCTAGGAGAAAAAGTAGCAGAACAAACATCGTAAGAAATTTAATTACCTGCAAAACGCAATTGCATATTTCTTAACCAACCCTGCAAGGTGGAGAGTAAAACTAAATGATAAAACAACGGAAATTGTTTTTTGCTATAATATTTTACTTTTTACTAACTGAACCTCGCTCCCATGGAAATTTCGGGATATAAAGTACCTTATGTGCTAGTCCTGATATTTTTCTACTAGTATATCAAATTTAATCGAAATCCGTCTAGTAGATTTTGTGTGATTAAGCAACAAATATCACATCCAAACTTTCCCATTTATAGTGTGATTCATTGCAGGTGAGTAACCGGTACCTGGTCGGGACACTGTAAAAGTGTCTGTGGACATTATCAAGTACAGATATTAGATAATATTTGCTTCATCAGCAATAAAAATTGGGAAAGAAACCCGATTTTAAAATGAAAAAGTTTGGATGTGATATTTCTTGCTCAATCATAAAAAATCTACTGGACGGATTTCGATAAAATTTGGTATGCTAGTAGAAAAATATCAGGGCTAGCACATAAGGTACTTTTTATCCCAATATTCCTATTGGAGTAAAGCCCCCGGGTGCAGCTAGTAGACAATAAAATATGATAGCAAAAACGTAATATTTTAACTTTTACTTTTACTCCCTACTCCGTAGGGTTGGTTAGAAAAAATAACATGTGTTTTGTAGGTAATTAAATTTCCTTCAAATTTTATTCCAATATATATTTTCCTAGAGTAGGCCATAAATGAATTACAGCGCTCTGAATTAAAAAAGTTTGACAAATTTCCAAATGCGATCAAAAATGCGATTTTTTTAAAGTGCACATCTCCATAACTATTAGTCCTAGAAACAAAATATAAAATGTACATTATAGGAAATTTATTTTTACAACATTGTGTAAAACTCTAATGTAGCTAAAATGCATCTAAACGAAGGTGAGAGCGCAAATCTGAATAAAGTGGCAATTTTTTTTTGTTTTTCCAACATATGGCGGGCGTGGAAGGGGGGAAAAATTGTGCCTCTTGCATCTTAAACACTTGATAACCATCCTAAATAACATATCAAAAATTCAGAACTATTGAACCATTTGTAAGTAAACCCTACCCTTAGCGCTATTTTGGTCTTTATTCAATGAACTATGGACGGATTTGTATTAAATTTGGTATACTAGTAGAAAAATACCAGAAATAGTACATAGGTTACTTTATATCCTGAAATTCCCACGGGAGCGAAGACCCGAGGCGCAGTTAGCAGAAAATAAAATATTATAACAAAAAAAGCAATATTCCGTAGTATTAATATTGAGTTTTACTCCCCATTCTGCAGGGTTGGTTAAGAAAAATGCACATGTGTTAAGTAGGTAATTAAATTCCCTACAAATTTTGTTCCAATACTTATTCTCCTAAAATATGCCATAACTAGATTACAGCGTTCTGAAGTGAAAAGTTTGACAAATTTCAGAAAAAGAAGATTTTTTAATTTTTTTTATGAGCACACATCTCGGTAACTACCAGTCCTAGACACAAAATGTAAAATGTAAATAATAGGAAATTTAATTATCTACAAGATTTTGTAGAACACTTTCCTAACAAAAATGCATCTAAACGAAAATATGAGCCTAAATCTGAAGTTTTTTTTTTTAGTTTTTTTAAGATTACTACGAACGCGGAAACTTGGCAATTGTGCCCTTTTTATTTTGAATACTCACAATAATCCTACACAACATTTCAAAAAAATCACAATTACTGGACCGTTTGTAATTTGATTCTCGTCTATTTACTGCGCTATGAAGCTCACTACAACAATTGTACTGTAGAATACTAACAATAACATTATATAATGTCACATTTTTTTCCATGTTGACAAGTTGTTGCTCGTGACTGTACGTACAGAGCAAAACATAAAAATCAAATTCAAATGAAAATTCAAATCGATTAAGTGTATGTTCGTGAGCAAAGGAGATTCTTTCGCCTCTAATATTCTGTGGAAGTAATCATACAGAGTTATTCCCTTCAGATCCCCTAAACTGCCACCATAGAGGATCAATTTTTTTTTAAATCCTACTAATATATAATGCCAAAGTTTGGATGTGAGTTTGTGAGGATGTTTGTTGCTCAATCACGCAAAATCTACTGGACGGATTTCAATGAAATTTGGTATACGGGTAGAAAAATACCGGGAATAGCACATAGGGTACTTTTTATCCCGAAATTCCCACGGGAGCGAAGCCCCGGGGCGCGGCTAGTATTTAATATTTCGCTCCGATTCAACTTAAAGGGAAGTAAGGTAGATCAGACGGGCATAACTGAGTATGGTATCTGAGTCACAGATTAGATAATAGTTGACTAGGTCTTGAATTGGTCGGTTCTTGGAACTAATAGCCAATTTTCACAGGAGAATATTCGATCGTTTGACCTGTACTCATCCGAGCTATAAACCAAAGACAAGGTTAACGATGAGAAACACACGATGTGTACGTACAGTCAGGATCAGATAACTTTGATACCCAACCTCACCAATATCAGGGGGGTCAAATTGTCATTTAAATGAAACTCGTGTGTAGGTAAAATCCATTTATTCATAATTGTCCTATCATGTTAACAATCTTACCGTGTCTTTTTATGATTTTACAATAATATAAATTAAAATAGACTTTAAACAATATAAATTAAATTACTTTTGTGGTTAATAAATGTTTTACTTTAGAATGTAGGTTTGAACTAATATTTGATTTATTTTTAACAAAATTCAATAAAAAGTACTGTGACGATTGTTTCCATAATAGGACAATTATAAATAAATGGACATTATGATGTATCGTACGAATAAACACTAAAATATGTAATGACTACACCTAGACTTTGTATGTTTGCTGAAAGAGAAATAAAAGAAACCTACGTTGTAATATTATCGGTATTTTTTTTTTAATTAATTTGATGTCATACCATAGCAACATAATCACTAACAAACGTTATACGTAACAATATTCTTAGAATACCATTTTTGTATATTTTTAATTTATTTAAGTAAGCTTAACTCGTTAATCTGCTTTTTGTTTGATGACATCAAGTAAAGATTATTATTATCTACTAGCTGTCGCCCGCGGCTTCGCCCGCGTGAGTTTCGCTTAGATGAAAAATCTCTCTTGGAGCTTTTTATCAGATGTTCCAGATCTTCAATTTTTATACGTCAGCAGAAAATGCTCATCAGGTTGAACGATTTTTGCTAAGGCGCCATTTCCATATATGTTATAGTGTAGCTGGTCTCTTGGAGCTTTTCATCAGATGTTCCAGATCTTCAATTTTTATACGTCGGCAGAAAATGCTCATCAGGTTGAACGATTTTTGTTAAGGCACCATTTTCATATTACTTATAGTTTAGCTGTTCCGTTATGGTTCTTCATCAGGTGTGCCAGTTTTCAAAATGAATTATAGCCTATATGTTGCCCAGGCTTAATAGCTATACAACAAAAAAAGTTTCATTCAAATCCGTCCAGTAGTTTTTGCGTGAAACGCGTACATACATACAGACAGACAGACAGACAGACAGACAGACAGACAGACAGACAGACAGACAGACAGACAAGAAATTCCAAAAATTTTTTTTTGCTTTCTATTGTTCTTTTTAGGTCTCCCTCTATCCATTTCAGTCAAAAATATTAAATGTACAGACAAAATATTTTTACTGTTTTATTATATGTATAGATCACGCCACATGATAGGATAAATTTTCTGGTAATTGATTGATTTAATGGTGCCTGGTACTCAAACGCACTAAGAAATTGAAGTCCATAGACTTACATAACATCAGTAAAATATAATGATTATGTAATAGTTGAATTAAGTATTGACTTTTTGATGAAGAAAATTATATAATAAACTATTTTGATGAAGTAAAAAAATATTTTAGGAATCAATTTCCAGTGTTGAATAAAATTAATTCGCCTCCTTTAGAAGGACTGTAAGTACGCATTATTATTGCTCCTTGAAAGGTTAATGAGATTAAAAAAGTTTAAAATGGAAAAGTTTTCTTAAATCAATTTCTAAACGTACTAAATACGACGGGTGTGTTGACACAAAAAATAACATGTTATAGGTTTATTATATCAAATAAAGGTATTATTTTATTGGGTGGGACGTCTATACTTTACGTAGATAACGATTTTTTCGAGGGATGAGGGGGGGCATAAGAAGCTGATATTTACCATGTAGGTTCCTTAGGAAGTGTAGGAAAGCAATAAGAGCGAATTTCCTGAAATTCCCACGGGAGCAAAGTCTCATACCCATGCTAGTATGTATAAAATAACATGCATTTCACCTGAGTAAGCAAACATGAAGATAATGCAAGCATATTTAATTGGTATATACATTTTATAGCTGTACCTACCGATTGAGATCAGCTAGATCGGCAAGATTCGATCTCCAAGTCAGTTGTTTTTATTCGGCACTCGCCCTTGTACTTATGTCGAAAAGGGGACAAACAAATTTACGACTCCTTACTAAACGGATAGAAAATGTTAAGAGACATACGGCGTTTCGGCCATTTTATTATCGTTCTATTTTCGAGGATATCCTTTTGTAGGGATGATGTTACCAAACACTAAATGTGACAGTCCACGAGAATAGGTATGGTCGTTGGCACTTACGTCATTGTGCTTATTGTAAGCTAAGTAAACTTGTACGATTTGTATTTAGCCATTTGGGAACGACGCCAATGACCATAAGGTACCTTTTCCCGTGAATTGACACATATAAACTATAGTATTTGGTGTTACCGAAGTTCTTATTTTTTCCATGAGTGTTACCAACGCTTGGCGAAATTGTCATGGACAAGTAAAAATGTAAAATAATGTTATCTGAATGATCTAGCTCATATTTAATATTTGTAATTGATAGACATTAATGTGAATTCACAATTCTTATTCTAAGCGAGTTAGTTGATTGTATATATAGATGTGTAAATATTGGACGATGTAAATACATTATTTTATCTCGATTTTTTGTGATTTCTTATCGGCCTAAATATCTTTTATACCGTTTTAATTTCGATATTTCGTGTACACAAAAGATATTTCGAGCTGGTTCAAGATCCACAGCCCTTTTGATTTAGGGACCGCGAAATATGAGCTCCTCTAGTTAGTTATTTTTTTTAAACTATCTTTGTCCTTAACGAGTAGTTAAAAAGGGTTGTGTATAACTATTTAATAGTAGATGTATTTAAATTGTTAATTAACATTTGTAAACAATACAGTATAGAATAAAAATGATTGCAGGAAGACTTGTAGTTTTTTTTTTGAGGCAAATTGCGGGATAAAAAGGCGTCCTATTTAAGCTGATGTTAATTCTTTAAATTAAATTTGTAAGGGAAAGTTAGATTAAACGGATTCGGCTTAAGTTGCCGTCTATATAAAAAAATAATCTCCCGAAAAGAATTCATCCCTCGGTTGGGTGCAAAAAATTCATTGTATTAAGTAATGTGACCACAGAATGGGGTAGGGGAGGCTGGATTGAGGGTTGGGCCGAACCTATCTAAATGAAAGGAAAAGAGTAAGCGCGTATTTTCTGCCCTTCGTGCCCAGATCCGAGTATATTTTCGACTAAGGGAATCATTTAACTTGATGTATGGAAAAGGGTTGCGTGTTCGAAAGACACTCTATCAAATCAAATATATGAGGATACTGCGCCAGCTAGGTGTGCCAGTCGATACTTCCTGGGTCGATATTTTTTCATATCTTATTTGTTACTAGTAGAATATAAGTACTGGTAAATCAATGGTAGTTATAGTACCACCATATACTGTTATTATAACTTAACTTTACTTAGCACTTCATTCGTAAAATTCATATAAATGTATTATATTCATTTTTTTTTTTTTCTTATATTTTATTTTATTTTAGTTTTAACTGTACACAATCCAGTGTATGTATAAAGTTAATAAAAAGCCCCTCTGGCATGCTAGGCGACCAAGACTGTTTCATGAGTTTCTTTCGGCATTTCTTCTCAGCAGTGGTCGTTCCGAAATGCTAGTAGTTTGTAGCTTTGAGACATAATATATTATGATTAAATAATTTGTTATCGACGTGAAAAAGAGCCTTCTTTGAAGGCCAAGTTTCAATAAAAAAAATTGACTTTGACTTTGACTAAGTATATTTTTGTAAGCAATGGAACTCCCTTTCTGCGTCTGTGTTCCCGAGCACATACATTCTGACTCTCTTCAAAACCTAAGTGAATAGGCTGCCTTTGGGTAAGCTCGGTACATCGTAGACCTCATCTTTGTCCTCGGGCAAGATAGTGGCCAAGAGCAAACCCATCTTTAATTTTAAAAAAAATTGGGAAATTGTAATCATAATATATTGGAGTGGCAACCGTGTAAAATAGGTTGACTCCTTTTGTGCGGTATGTAGGACCTAAAGATATACCTAAGACTCGGATGAGACTTTGGTTAAACGGCCTATATGTGTATATATGAAAGGGAAAATTTCAACAATTCGGCAACTCGACAGGGCTCGATAATCGCTTACCTTGCTCGCGTGTTGAAGGCTTCTCTTGGTGATCACCAGTTTTCTTCGGAGTACATCAGTGACAAGAATATTCTGGAAGGTTCTGCGGGAATCTCGTATCGGCGCGCGCGCGGCACTGGAGGCGCGAACACACACGCAATCTCAATGATATACGAAGCGAGACTGACTGTGATCATTGGCGATCCGGTGAGGCGCGAGTAGACTTCCATCTCGCTCTCTCATTTGCCCGCTAAGGGACAGCGATATCAAGGTGCCTTATTACCGAATTGAAGAGAAAAAAAAGAAATTATATAAAAATTGGAGGCTGAAGGCCTCAACATAGCTCCCCGCCTTGAAAGGTCCAGAGCTTTCAAATTAAAATATAGACAAGAAGCTAGGTGGATAGATCTGAGGTAATAGCTGTCTGAGAATATCAGCGAATCGATATCTACGGTAGAAATTATGATTAAATAAGCGGTTTAATTAAATTGCGGTTTGATTAAATTGCGGTTTGATTAAATTGCGGTTTGATTAAGTTGCGGTTTGACTATTGGGTAGGCAAAGGATACAGCTTTGTAACAGGACGCTTATATGTGCCTGACACAGTCTTGACTAAAGCCACGCGAATTATACCATCCGATCCAGGAAACACCTCCTTTATGACACCTAATGGCCAAGTCAAGGGCGGTACGTTATCTTGACCCAAGAGAACGACAGTGCCTATCTCTATGGGACGATCGTGAGTGCACCATTTCTGACGGACTTGCAGTGTATGCAGGTATTCAATACGCCATTTTTTCCAATATGATAACACGAGTTGATCCAAAGTTTTTTACGCTTTGTCAAATTCATACTTTCCTCTGTCAATTCAGAAGAAGGTAAATAAGTAATGGGACTGGACATTAAAAAATGAGCCGGCGTGAGAACGTCAGGATGCGGATCAGATGATAAAACACTAAGAGGCCGTGAGTTCAAAAGACATTCTATCTGTACGAGGACAGTTAAGAGCTCCTCATAAGTGAGAAGCTGCTTTCCTATCACTCGGTACAAGTGCGCTTTGATACTTTTGACGTTGGACTCCCAAATTCCTCCGAAGTGCGGGGCGCGGGGCGGTAACGTCTTCCACTCAATTCGACATTTCAGAAGTTCTTCTTTAATGTCGGACTGAATGCGCGAGTTTAATAAAAAAGAGTAGATTTCGTTCAGCCGGGCCTTAGCACCAACGAAATTGGTCCCGTTGTCCGAGTACATGACAGACACTGGACCACGGCGGGACATAAATCTCTTTAAAGCTGCAAGAAAAGCTTCGGATGTGAGATCCGAAACTAATTCTATATGAATAGCCTTAGTGACTAGACATATGAACAAGCAAATGTAGACCTTCAGCGAGCGTTGGCCTCGGCGACGCATAGGTATGTATGCAATAGGACCCGCTAAATCAACCCCAGTGTGTACAAAGGCTTTAGCATCACGCACGCGATACTCAGGCAGATCAGCCATTCTGGGTGTCGGGTGAGTAGGCTTAATACGAAAGCAAGTATTACATTTGCGACAACGCGAGCGAATGACTGTCCTACCATCTAATATCCAAAATCGCTGCCTTATGATGGACATTAATAGCCCAGGACCTGTATGGCAATAAGTGTTATGGTAATGATCGATAATTAAATCAACTATGCGGGCGCGTTTAGGTAACAAAGCGGGATGCTTCGCTTCATAGGGTAGGTCCGATTTGGAAAGTCGGCCTCCGATGCGCAAGATTCCGTGATCGTCAACAAATATGGACAAACTGCGCAACCTTTTAGATGGAAGTTTGCCAGATTTAATTAAATCTAATTCCGTAGAAAAATGAATGGTTTGAACGATTCTGATAATGAAATTTTCAGCGGTTTGAATATTTTCAACAGCGTTACGACCACTCAATCTTTTTGTGAATTTAAGAATATATAGAAATACGTGTAATAATTTGTTCCATGAACACACGCGGCTGACTAAGGTGTCCATAATATGTGGTTCCGCATGGGAAGCCTCAACAACAAAGGTTTTAGATTTCAGTTCCGGTAATGTCTCACATTCCGTCGGAACAAATTTCAATGGCCATTCATTTATAGGCTGACGAAGCCAGGACGGGCCGTTATAATATAAGGAATGTACAATTAACTCCGAAGGCAGCATGCCACGTGAAAGACAATCGCTAGGATTCTCTTTCCCTGATACGTGATTAAAACAAGCGGCAGGTAAATTTTCCTGAATTTTTGCAATACGATTGCTAACAAATATAGACCACCTATGAGGGGCAGAATGGATCCACGAGAGCGCAATAGTGGAATCCGAAAACGCATAAGTACCGGCAATCGGAATGCGGGCAGAAAGCTTTTCTCTGACAACCCTAACAAGCTTAGACAGCAACAAAGCAGTAACGAGTTCTAATCGAGCTAGTGTTGTCACTTTAGCGGGGAAACCTTGGATTTCGCACAAAGAAGGCGGACCGTTATATTACCTTGAGTATCAGAAATGTGTAAATATACACAGCAACCATAACCACTAAAGCTAGCATCACAAAAGGCTACAATGTTTACGACAGATTCTGCAAAAACTCCAACATGACGTGGAATTTTAAGAGCAGATAGTGCGGGAAAATCCCGTGCTAAAGCAGTGAAGCGGTCTATGATTGGCTGCGGAGGTACATCATCCCAATCTATCTTGGCTAACCAAAGTTCTTTAATAAGTATTTTAGCGTACAAAACGACCGGTGCTACAAGGCCAAGTACGTCGAATAAGCGAGCAATTAATGATAAAATGGTGCGTTTTGTACATTTACTGTCCACTGGGCTGGTTGTCAAAGAAAAAGTATCTTCAGCGGGCTCCCAGGTTAAACCAAGGATTTTAAAATTGTGAATATTGTTATCCATACTAGAAAAATTAACTGATAAGCGGTGAGACGCAGGGAGGGTCTCTAACAAAGCGGGTGAATTGCTGGCCCATTTGACAAGGTCGAAGGAACCTAATTTAAATAAATCAATTAAGTTGTGTGACAACTTTATAGCGGTTTGTTCATCAGGAACAGAATAAACATAATCATCCATATAAAACTGGGTTTCTACCAATTTGGATGCGTCCGGAAAGCGGTCGCTATGCTCACACGCCAGATGGCGTAGTGTGCGCATGGCTAAGTAAGGACTAGACGCCAACCCAAAAGGCACGCGGTTGAAAGTAAAGGTGCGAATAGGCTCATTCTTATTGAAGCGGAATAAAATTCGCAAGTATTCGCGGTGATGCGGATTAACACCGATTCTTAAAAACATCTGTTTAATATCTGCGGTCATAGCTATGGGAAACGTACGAAAATCAAGTAATAACAAAAATAAGTCGGCCTGTAAATTAGGTCCGACATGTAAAATGTCATTGAGTGACAACCCTGAGTGCGTCTTAGCGCTGGCGTCCAAAACTACACGAATACTATCTTTGTCTGGCCTAATGACCGCGTGGTGCGGTATGTAATAGCCCTGTTCTGTTAATTCAGAATCAGGTACTTCCGATAAATAACCCTGAGATATATAGTCGGTGATGGTTTTATTATAATTTTCGCGTAGGGTTGGCACGTGCGCAAATTTACGCTCGAGGGCCAACAGGCGGCGGTGGGCGACTGCACGAGAATTGCCCAACTCAGAGGGGTTCCGCGAAAAGGGTAGGTCAACAAAATACCTACTGTCCTTAAACGTGACGGAAGAACAAAAAATATCTTCGCACTCTTTTTCGGATGGACTAATAAGCCGTGAAAATGGTACTTCCTCCAATTCAAAGAACTTCTGTAAACCCGACTCAATGTCAGTATTAGTCAGCGCGGTAAACGAGGAAGATTGAGAAAACGAGTCACAATGACCTGCCGCACTACCCATTAGTACGTACCCGAAGCTAGTCAAGACAGCTGGAGGCGCGCGACCGCCCGACTCAATCATATTTGTAGTGTTCATGTCAAAGTGACATTACGTCAAAGTGACGTTATGTCAGCCTCCCCACTACTTCCTTATAAAATGGGCCGTTGCACCGGCAGTATGCTCGGATACGTCGTGGTGTGCGGACCGCTGCTGAGTGACTATCTATTATGTGTGTGTGTGTGAAGGTTAGTTAATGTATACGGTGGAACATCAGTTAGTTGGTCGTGATGTACATTGCGTGCGGAGGCGGGGCGCGCAACATAGCCGTATGAGGTACACTACATTTTGACGACGAGGTGAAAATAATAAAATGTAAGTAGACTTTACTTAATATTCATCGGCCATTTCATTTAGAATTTTCTATAATTATAAACATTTTGAAAAAAGGGATGGAATATAGATAAAAATTCGATTTGCATAATAAGCCTGGTAAAAGATTTCGGTTAATTTCGATCAATAAAAATGTCATACGTATACAATGAATTTTTGGCTGTTATTTGTGAAGTATTTTTACAAATTGTCTAGGCTATGTCATTAATTGGAATAATGTTCTTTATTTGAATAATTACTTTATTAAAAATTTTTTTATACTTGATCGAAGATTAAAATAGACAAAAGACAAATGCAGTCGTCTTTACATCATTACGAAATACCGACAGTCACGAAGACTAATTTTTAATTAATAAAATCTCTTTAAATATTTATAAAGAGGACATCTGATTTGACTTATTGTCATTTAGGCCACTGGACCCAATGGTTTTATTTCTCATTTCAACATGTTGGTATGACAATAGAATTATCAAGAAAAGGAACAAAATAAATTGAATTGACATAACCGAGAAATTCTTAATGGTTATTCTTATAGTTATATTCTAGTCTAGCAAACCAGGTGGTTAAAAAAAATAAATAAATAAATAATAAATAATTTGGCATTAAATTGCGAATTGATGAATTTAGCATTAAATTGCGAATGGAGGTATTTAGCATTAAATTGCGAATGGAAGTATTTGGCATTAAATTGCGAATGGAAGTATTTGGCATTAAATTGCGAATGGAAGTATTTGGCATTAAATTGCGAATGGAAGTATATGGCATTAAATTGCGAATGGAAGTATATGGCATTAAATTGCGAATGGAAGTACTTAGCATTAAATTGCGAATGGAAGTACGCAGCATTAAATTGCGAATGGAAGTGCTTAGCATTAAATTGCGAGTGGAAGTATTAAGCATTAAATTGCGATGTCTGGTTTTAGCATTAAATTGCTAATGAGTGGATTAAGCATTAAATTGCTAATGACTGGATTAAGCATTAAATTGCGATGACTGGTTTTAGCATTAAATTGCTAATGACTGGATTGAGCATTAAATTGCGATGACTGGTTGTAGCATTAAATTGCTAATGACTGGATTAAGCATTAAATTGCGATGACTGGTTTGAGCATTAAATTGCTAATGACTGGATTAAGCATTAAATTGCTTATGACTGGATTAAGCATTCAATTGCGATGACTGGATTGAGCATTAAATTGCGATGACTGGTTTTAACATTAAATTGCTAATGACTGGATTAAGCACTAAATTGCTAATGACTGGATTAAGCATTAAATTGCGATGACTGGTTTAAGCATTTAATTGCTAATGACTGGATTGAGCATTAAATTGCGATGACTGGTTTTAGCATTAAATTGCTAGTTACTGGATTAAGTATTAACTTGCGACGACTAGTTTTAGCATTAAATAACGAGTCAGAATCATGACGGCATTGTTACAGGCAAATTCATTTTTGATAAATTCGATTGTGAAGGTGATACAAGTTCTTTAAATTGATTTTTATTATTAATTTGATTCTTAGAAATTTAAGACAAAGTTTCTGTCCATAATATTTGGTGAAATAGAGAATTAGACATTGTATGGTGTATTCTATAATAAAGAATTTCTAATTACTTAATGTGCGCAGAGAATCCGGGCAAACGAAATGGCGGGAGGGTTCGGTACCGAAAAATTTACCGGGTAAAAAAAATACCGGTAAAAACCTCGACCCGGCACTACGTCTGTCCGACTAACCTAACCTAACCTATACGCAGTCTGCTACCACCATAGTTTATAACGGGAACTACAGAACCCTGTATATTAAACCTAACTTAATAGCTACAATCACCCACAAACTGAAGGGTCCACTTACCAAACTTAATCTTCCTGCTCTTCGGATCCAATCTTGAGTGTCTTCGGAAAGGGGGGATCCCTAATCACCCTACCTAACCCATGAGATCTCAATTCCCCAGAACAAATAAATAGATTTCTTCCCGAAGTTGGCTCGGCAACAGGTAGATGTGAACAACCAGCCACGCATCACATCTCACAGGAAAAAGTCACAATAACAGGTTTTTTCACAAACACAAACGGAATAGTTATTTAACAAAAGGAAACTCACAATTAGAACTCAAACTAACCAACAATCAACGTGGTTTTAGACCAAAAGGACGCGGGACCTCTCCGCGTATTAAAACAAACCGATATAGCACTGGACAATGGCGGCCGACCGCGTCGCCATTCACGCTAGCAGTGTGAGAACCTCGCGGCCGCGCCTAGCGGCGACAATGGGAAACGCCTGCGTTTCGTTTCACCCATTATATTACAAACATCCCCCGTCCCGGTCTGAGAAGCAGACCGCTAGCTTACTCTACGGGAAGGCGGGCGAGAGAGGTCACACCTCTCCTTAAAATCGAACCGTCGACCAACACCTCAGCCACACGCGGAGTGCCATCTCCGCCAAGAATCAAACGTAATATGCGAGCTCGTCGCCAAAGCAATGAGGGCAGATTTGCCTCTTTTAACAATACTAAATCACCCTCCCTGGGAGGCTCAGTCCTGTCTGTCCACTTCACTCTTTGCTGCAGCAAATGCAAATATTCAAGCGACCAGCGACGCCAAAAGTCCTGGCTCATTTGCTGCAACATTTGAAAACGCGACAACCGATATACGCGTTCATCCTTCCACGGGTATTCGGGCAGGGCATTCAACGGCCCTCCCACCAAAAAATGACCAGGGGTGAGAGCTTCCAAGTCATTTGGATCTGGAGATAGCGGACAGAGAGGACGAGAGTTGAGGACCGCCTCAACTTTACAAAACACTGTGGCCAGCTCTTCAAAAGTTAGAGCCGTTTCTCCGATAATGCGGCGGAGGTGGGTCTTTGCGGATTTCACAGCCGCTTCAAAAATCCCTCCCCAATGGGGGCAACTTGGGGGACTAAACTTCCAGGTTATTCCCCTTTGGGCAGCAATTTGACTTAAACTAGTACAATTTTTATCAATAAACACAGAAACATCCTTAAGATAATTTACAGTTCCCTTATAGTTTGTGCCATTATCAGACCTAATAAGGGAAGGTAGACCTCGACGCGAAACAAAGCGATCCAACGCGGCGACGAAGGCCTCCGTAGTCAGAGCCGATACCACCTCCAAATGGACAGCCTTGGTGGCCAAACAAACAAATACACACAAATAGCCCTTCACAATACGGGCATTACGAAAGGGAGAAGCCTTGATCGAAAAGGGACCGGCAAAATCGGTTCCAACGCCGTCAAACGGCCTCGAAGGTCGGATTCGATCAGCGGGCAAATCACCCATTTGTGGTTGCATCGTGGATGCCTTCAACCTATAACATGCAATACATCGAAACAGGACACTACGGATTGCTCTTCGGGCAGACAAAATCCAAAACTCGCGTTGCAAAATAGCCAACAAAGCATTGCACCCAGCATGGGCGTTACGAATGTGTCGATCAGACACCAAAAGCTGCACCAAGGGTCCGCCCTTGGGCAACAACAGAGGATGGCGAGTCTCATATGGAAGATCCGCCTTCCGGAGCCTGCCTCCAACCCGAAGAAGCCCATCCGAGTCGATGTACGGGTTCAAACGAGCGACCGCGCCCTTCAACTTAGCGCGTCCGTCGCGCAAAATACGAAGCTCTGACTCAAACCGTCCGGTCTGCACGACACGGACCCAATGCAACAATGCGCTCCGGCGCTCTTCTGCACCTGCAATCGGCTCCAACCGCTTTGCCTGTGGGTTTCTACAATTATGTATGAAACGCTTAATCCAACTGGTAACACCCAGAAGCTTATCCAAACTGCTATACCGAGCAAGTAGCCAATCCGGCTCCGACGTCGTCTCAGCGACTACAGCATGTACACGAAGCCCAGTCAAACTCAAAGAAGTAACATCTGTCTGACAGACAGGCCAAGAAGTTTCTGATCCCATCAGCCACTCTGGGCCCCACCAGAGCGGGTGTGACACCAATTCTGGTGCCGTACAACCTCGGGAAGCACAGTCCGCTGGGTTAAGCTCTCCCGGCACATGTCTCCATGTTATATCAATTCCGATATTCTGGATTTGGGAAACCCGATTTCCCACAAAAACCTCCAAGGTATGTGGGGCCGCGCGCAACCATGCAAGCGCGACCTGGCTATCCGACCAGGCGAAGATGTCCCGTATCTCGACCGTGGCCGCCAGCTCACTGGCAACGTGATGCAACAATTTAGAGAGAAGGTGAGCTCCACTCAACTCAAGCTTGGGAATAGTCAGCCTAGTCCTGATGGGGGCGACCTTGCTCTTCCCTAACAAAAGCGAGACATTGACCCGGCCATTGGCGTCAACTGTCCGCATATAGACTGACGCGGCGTAGCCTCGCTCCGACGCGTCACAAAAGCCATGCAGGCTGGCTCGATATTTCCCGGGTGGCAATATTCGACGAGGCAAGGCAATCCGATTGACTTCCTTAATCGATGAAAACAACTCGAGCCAATCATCCAATGGAGAGCCAAACAGCGGCTCGTCCCACGAGACGCCCAAAGTCCAAAGTCTCTGAAGAAGACACTTCGCAGAGAATATCACTGGACTGATCCAACCGCTTGGATCAAACATACGAGCTATTACGGACAACACCGTTCTCTTAGTCCAGACCTTTGGTATTTCCAAGTCCACTTGGAAGGTAAAAATATCGGTTAGCGGCTGGTACTGCATGCCCAGCACCGCTATCCTGTTGGGATCATCCACATCCTCAAACAGGTGAGGGTTCTGTTGGTGATCCTCCGGGATCCCTTCTAGAACTTTAGGCTCATTAGACAACCACTTACGTAGCTCGTAGCCACCTGTCTTCAATATTTCAATCAATTCATCCCGCAGTAGGAGGGCCTCCTCAATACTTTGGGCTCCGGTGCACACGTCATCTACATACAAGTCACGTGACAGCACGGAAGCCCCACGGGGAAAGCGGATCCGTTCCCGCTCTGCCAATTCAAGCAATGATCTGATGGCGATATAGGGACTAGATTTCAAACCATACGTGTTTGTATTGAGTTCATACACCGTCACAGGATCCTCAGGGCGCTCACGCCAGAGTATCAACTGGAATCGCCTGTCCTCAGGATGTATGACTGTCTGGCGGAACATCATCCGGATGTCCGCACCAAAAACCACTTGATGTCTTCTAAAGTTCAAGATGATGTCAATTATGTCCCTATGCAATTTGGGACCCGAATGCAAACACAGATTCAACGAAACCCCGTTCGAAGTGGGTGCGGACCCATCGAAGACGGTCCTCAATTTGCCTGTTGAGGCCTTCACCACCGCGTGGTGGGGCAAAAAATAATGCTCAGTTGAGCTCCAATCAACTCGAGCCGGAGACATGTGACCCAAATCCTCGTACTCGCGCATAAATTCAATATATTTATCGCGAAGTACGTGGTCACGCTGCATGCGTCGCTCCATGGACAGCAGTCGTTTCTCCGCAAGCGCCCTACTTTGCCCTAGGCTAGGACGAGAGGCAACAAAGGGTAACCTAGTTACAAACCGACCGGAGGGCAACCTCTCCGTGGTCGATCGAAAAAGGGCTTCGCACTCAGCGTGTTCCGGATCCATCCTGGAACTCATAGGTGGCTCCTCCACCTCCCAAAACCTTTGCATGGTCTTGGCCAAGGACGCTGATGCGACGACCGGTGGCTCCTCCACGGTGCTATTATCAAACACAGGGCCCATCAGGGCGAAACCAAAGATAGTAGACACTGCCATCAGTGAAGACGAACCCAGAGCTTTCTGGGTACCCAACAAAATCCAACCCAATACGTCCGAGCCCAGGAGCAAGTCCACTGGGCCGGGATGAAAAACAAAGTCGGCCAAATCCAGACCCGAAACCAAAGACAACACACCCGGCGGTATGTCTGTCGAGGGGTGCCAACCCGCAATGGTATCCATTACCATAGCCGAAGTCGTGATCCTCATTGTGGAGGACTTCAGCGAAGAAAAGGTGACAAGTGTCTGGCCCGTCAGACACTTCACTTGTATGCCACCAACTCCAAGAAGTGGCACAGGCGAGTCTTCCACGACTAAACCTAACTGGTGTGCCACTCGAGTGGTAACCAAACTGCTTTGAGCCCCTGAGTCCAACAGAGCTCTCAAATTAATGGCTTCTCCCCCACGACCCCATACGCGGACCACCGCGGTAGGGAGCAGAACCGTCCGCGGCTCTGTCCCAGCAAGGGAGCAAGCTAGTTACGGGCTCCCCACTCTCTCCAAACCAGGGGCGCGCCACTGACCCGGATAATATGGCGGGCGAGTGCACGTCCCCATCTGAGGGGGGGCATAACCCGCGGCCCGGCCATACCTATAGTACGGCGGGTGGTACTCCAGCCGTGGGTACTCGTGCAGCGGCGGAGAAAACCGCTGCGGCTGCATGTGTTGGGTAGTGGTAACCCGCGTGGAGGGGGGTGTCCCCACTCTCACGTCCGATCTAGGGCCCCCGCCCATGGGGGCCTTATCCGGGGCCTGGCCAGCCACATACTGGCCACGACCTTGGGGCGCGTGGTCCCGGTCCGCCAAGACCCGCGCAGGTACGCGACCCCCCTCCCGAGGGGGGGTGCGACGAGCGAAGCCGCGTCCTCCGTCCGATGGTGGAGGGCTTCGCGCAGGAGCGCCCCCGCCCATAGGGGACCCCTGCCTCAACAACCGGGGGCCATCCCCGTTCCGGTTCATGCAGAGCATCACGTGGTGCAGCCCACGGCATGCACTGCATGGTATGGCCCTGGGACAGTCACGTGCATAGTGACTGCCCAAACAGTAGAAGCAAAGTTCATGCCGCCTTGCCATGCGGCGCCGATCTTGTACTGGCAGCCTCTGCCAGTCCCTGCATTGCAGCAGGCTGTGGCCCATCCGGCCACATTGCAGGCAGTCCGCGTCCCCCGCGACTGCTGCCGTGTGTGCAACCCGCACACCAGCTCCACGCGGTGGCGGTTGCCGTCCCTGTTGGGGCTTACCTCTCCATGAGGGTTCCAAGGGCCTACGTTCAGGCGCTCTGGATGGCGCTGAGTCCGTCATGGTATTCTCAGCGGCCCGTGCCTCAAACTCCAAAAACTTCACCAAGTCAGTGAATGTTGGTAGGGTGGTGCTGTCCCGCTCCGCATTCTCGCGCTCAAACCGCGAGCGGATGTCATTGGGCAATTTGCCCAATACAATGTGCACCAGCAAAAAGGACCATTGGTCCACCGGCAGCCCCAGTGTGCGGAGCGCGTTACAGGCCACTGTAACGGGCGTGAGCAACTGCAGGCGCAACTGTGCCCTGTTGGCCACCTTGGGCAGGGCCATCAACTGTGCGGCGTGCGCATCCGCTAACAAACGTAAGTTTTGGTAGCGGGAGTTCAATAACTCCCAAGCCGTGTCGTACTGGTCGTCCTCCACCCGGAGGTGCTGGATGAGCGACCGCGCTTCATCCTCCAGAGTGGAGAGGAGGTAGGCCATCTTCTGGGCCTTCGACAAATCCTGTCGTGCTACGACCAGGGACTCAAACATATTTTTGTAGGCTACCCACTCCTCCATCCTACCCCCAAAGTGGGACAGCTGAAGGGTGGGGAGCCGACCAGTAACCGCTGGTCCTTCCTGTCTAACAGGTGTGCGAGGGGCTGGTTCGCCAGCCTGTCTCGCCCTTATTGCGGCCGCCGCCTCCGCGATATCATCGTGCAGACTCAGGATCTGGTCCATGTCCGCCATGTGACCTGTATAGACCTCCGCGGCAAGTTCGGCTTCGGTAAGCACCGCCATGGCCGCTTCCGCGCTACTCAAACGTGAGTGGAGGTGATCCGCTCTTAGCAGTGTGGCGCCCTCCCTGTCCTTCCGGGACAGGAGTCCTCCGGCCGTCACAAACCATCTCAGTTCGTTGGCGAGTGTCGCCTTAGCATTGGAGACCTTCGCCATCGCGTCAAGTCACAACCAAAAAACAATTAATTATAATAAACCGACAACAACACCAATTGAACACGGTTTCAAACAATTAGTTAGGTAACTTACTAACTAATGCCCCATCTACAAACTATATGGTCTATGTAACAAAGGAAACAATAGCAATGCCTCATCTACAAACTATATGGTCTATGTAACAAAAGGAATATAAACAAACAAAAGGCCTTATTTAAACTAAGTACATACTATGAGGCCTTATCAAACAAACTACATACAAACTATGAGGCGTTATCATACAAACTACATACAAACTATGAGGCCTTATCAACTACGCTCTGCTACCAGAAAATGTGCGCAGAGAATCCGGGCAAACGAAATGGCGGGAGGGTTCGGTACCGAAAAATTTACCGGGTAAAAAAATACCGGTAAAAACCTCGACCCGGCACTACGTCTGTCCGACTAACCTAACCTAACCTATACGCAGTCTGCTACCACCATAGTTTATAACGGGAACTACAGAACCCTGTATATTAAACCTAACTTAATAGCTACAATCACCCACAAACTGAAGGGTCCACTTACCAAACTTAATCTTCCTGCTCTTCGGATCCAATCTTGAGTGTCTTCGGAAAGGGGGGATCCCTAATCACCCTACCTAACCCATGAGATCTCAATTCCCCAGAACAAATAAATAGATTTCTTCCCGAAGTTGGCTCGGCAACAGGTAGATGTGAACAACCAGCCACGCATCACATCTCACAGGAAAAAGTCACAATAACAGGTTTTTTCACAAACACAAACGGAATAGTTATTTAACAAAAGGAAACTCACAATTAGAACTCAAACTAACCAACAATCAACGTGGTTTTAGACCAAAAGGACGCGGGACCTCTCCGCGTATTAAAACAAACCGATATAGCACTGGACAATGGCGGCCGACCGCGTCGCCATTCACGCTAGCAGTGTGAGAACCCCGCGGCCGCGCCTAGCGGCGACAATGGGAAACGCCTGCGTTTCGTTTCACCCATTATATTACAAACACTTAATTTTGCATCAACTATTGACTGGAGTTGTGATGGCAACACAGTGTTTATTAAAATTTAAAAACAAAGTAAATATTGTTTTCCATATTACTTACATATTGTCATTAAAATTAATATGACTCCTTCTAAAATTTTACCGATACTTCTTGATGAACAAAACATTTGTGGATATTTTAATTATAAGCAAAAAAATGTAATTAAAAAAAAAATGCATATTTATACATCATTAAATAGTTAATTTGATAGCTTGTGTTATACAGTACAGTGGTTAAGATCTTGCCCCTGGATCTCGAGGTTCCGGATTCGATTTCTGGCGGGTCAGGATGATATAATCTTTATTCTTTTTGGATTGGCCTAGTTCTGGAATGAGTGGATTTAGGGATTTAGCATTAAATTGCTAGGACCTAAAATAGATCTGACGTGTTCTCCTATTAGAAAATATGTGGTAAAGAGTTCAATATGTGATGTCGGGTTCGATTCCCGGCTAGGTCAAGTGATCTTTTGTATCGGCCTGGATGTGGCGGTATTAGTCTATATAAAAGGCCTATGCTATACCATGTGAAAATAAAACATCACCCGTATGCGTCCCGGGTATGATTCTTGGTTTGGTCAAATGGTCCATTTACAGATCGGTTTGCAAGTGTATCGAGCAGGAAATATGATAGCCAATGTAGAAAAGCTCTCTAGCCATAAATGGCTTTATATTACCTCATTAAACTTAATTTCCAAGTAAGCAATAGGATAGCCTATGTGAGAGACAATATAAAAAAATTGTGTGTCTAGTACAGTCTATCATTGCAACATTCAAAATAACTAACAATAATTGATTGAACTGACTGTATCCTAACAGTTAGTCTACAAAGATGGAATAAAATATATTGGCAGTGACCAATGTTAACAAATTCATAATAGTGGTTTTGTAATTCAATTAAATTTATACCTACTAGATTTGTTTAAATGGTGTACCAAACATTCTTGTCTGGAAAAAAAATCTTATTTAGAAAGAATCACATAATTATGTGCACATTAAACAAAAGGGTGTCAAAATGGTTTATTTGTTTATTAATTAAGGAACAACAAACAGTTACAAAATAGGTTGTAAAAATAAGTCTTAAATGTAAGTAAAAAAAAAAATTAACCCACCACCGTATTCACAGTTTGTTTACATACTTATTGCAATTTGCTGCTAATGGGTAATGTAAAGTTTAAAAAAAAACAGTTTATTTTACTTAGTACAAATAATAGACTGTATAATACATGCATTATTTAATAAATAGGTTGGTATATACTAATATAAGTGGAAGAAGTTATACAAATCACAGGAAGAAGAAACTAGATATATATTGGTTATTCTATTAATAGTTTAGTTAACTATTGTCTGGGTTTTATTTCTGCTAATTAAAAAAAAAAAAAAACAAAAAAAAAACATCGACAGGAAATAGAGAGACTCCTCCTGGCGGATCGTCACCAACTCAAAGTAACCGCACTAGATATAGAGCCTCTCTGACATAAAGGAACAACGCCGCTTTGCGCCTGTGTGAGGTGGATAGGTGAGTAGCTTAAGCTTAGTGTAAGTTGTAATTTAGGAATACGCAGAGGATATCACTACAAAGCGTGTATACAGTCGGCCGCTCACTTGATATAATAATCCAATGTGTCAATTCCATTCCTTCTGCATTGCGGGTGTTTTATAATAGTGTATAGATTTGCTGCTCTGCCTTTAACTTTCTATGACTCTCAAAATCCGTGCTCAGCGACTCGAAATGAGTCTTGGCCTATAAAATAAGAGTACGCCAGCATCCCAAGTCGTGTACAGACTTTCGCTAGCTTTACAAATGGTTAGCCTTCATATGACTACCTTAACCATGTCGCTCGGCGATCTGGGACGACCCTTTTTACTTATTATTAAATTAAAGACTTACACGTGTATGTTGTCACACCTTTTCCCGTGGGGAAAGGCAGAGATTGGCAACTTCTGCTTGCGACAATCCTTCAAGAGCTCTTTTCAGACATGGTCACTAGTTTTGAGTGTTTTCAAATTCTCCAGGGATTTCAGGGAGATTGCAATCTGGTCGCAGTGTGATTAGATAAAGCGTTTTAAGATTATCTCAAAGAATTCAGCCCATATGAGTTTTTGTTATGTTATATAGCTGTTGCCTGAATAAAACGAATGATTCATTGATTTGACAACTTATTGAGTCTTTTAGAAGGAGGAAAATTTTACTATAGGCAGATTGTTAAAATATATTTATATTTTGGAAACGAGTAAACATAATTACAAACAATTTGCATTAACAATTATAATTCCACTATAAACCAAATTGTCAGTAATAGTCGCTTCTAAATTAATACCAATTGACACATATTAATGTCAGTTAAAATATTAAGTAAAATTTATTGCAATTTTTTTCAATTAGGTGTTTACCTATTCCATATAGAAATCTCTTAGACAGAGAATAGGATTATTTTACTAGCAATTTGCACTGTAAGCAATGCAAATCCCTATGTGACATATTATTCTATACATTTATTTCAATATGACCATCTATATTTGTTTATTATGAAGATGATATATATGATGTTTACATTCAAGTTTTCAATCGTGTCGCGTCCACTTGATGACCAAAATAATTAATTGTTTCTTAATATTTCTTCAAAGTTTTGACACAATGTGATAGTAATCGTCACTATTCTTTAAATTGTAGTATTGTAGAGTACTACGAGTATTACTACAAATATTAAATAAATAAAATACTAAATATATGGGATGGATACACATAATGCATATATTTGGCAAACTAGATTCCGATTTGGGTTTACCGAAAATGAAGTATTGATCTGCGACGTCATGTCAGCTAGTATTTGGCACAACTGAGAAAAATGATATTTTTTGAAACATCTATCATTCAAAACATCTTGGGAGGTATTCCATCCTCTATTCTATCAAAGAACAAAGAAGTTTCGATTTTCCCTATCTTTTGCAATTCTCACAGATCGTATAGATGTTGTAGTTGCGCACTGCGCACTCGCTGCGATATGATTTGTAAAATAGAGAAAAAAGTTAGGAACTTTGAAAAAAAATGTTGTGAATGTTCAACATATTATTCGATAATGGAAACTCTTTATTTATTTTAATGACCAGTTTGAAAGCTTTATATTATTTTGACTTTAGAAAAGGGGAAGGGGAATGATATTATATGGATGTCTACATTTCGACAACTAATGTCGTGATTTATTTAAAACTGTACACTGTTGTACTGTGGTGTTGTGTGATTTATTGTTTATATTGTACTGATTGTAAAGTCCTAGTTTTTCTAATAAATAAAATATGAAGTTTTACGTCGTATATGGGTGACGCCCGTTAAATGAAGTTTTACACGGGTGACGCACAACGCGGTTTATGACGGGTTTAGTGATCAAGGGCCTGGTTTCTATACAAACCATTAATTAACTTATTCATTTTGATTTCATGCTGATTAACACTAAATAAATATTTGTCTTCGTTGAAATCACCTAAATAAAGGAGGGATGTAGTGTTCATGTCAAAGTGACATTACGTCAAAGTGACGTTATGTCAGCCTCCCCACTACTTCCTTATAAAATGGGCCGTTGCACCGGCAGTATGCTCGGATACGTCGTGGTGTGCGGACCGCTGCTGAGTGACTATCTATTATGTGTGTGTGTGTGAAGGTTAGTTAATGTATACGGTGGAACATCAGTTAGTTGGTCGTGATGTACATTGCGTGCGGAGGCGGGGCGCGCAACATAGCCGTATGAGGTACACTACAATATTACCTAAATAAATATATGGAAAAAGTTGCGCGCCGAGAATAATGTCAATATTTCCCGGCACATTCCAAGTTAAATCGGCTAGTGGTAATTTATTTATATACGACATGTCGTCATTTAATTCAATATAATTCGCGGGTAGCTTACCTGTAATACAATCTACCTCTAACGCATGAATATAATATTTATCTTCGGGATTAACGCGCGATTCTATTGTTGTGTTATATGTATGTAGCCATGCACTGACTGCGTGGACATTCCAACACCCTGTAACGACGAGTTATGTAGCTTAACTATAGGTAAGTTCAAACGTTTACAACAATTCAAAGTTATTAAATTATTCTGAGACGCACTATCTATCAAACATCTGACCACAATTTTATCATGACCATTGTTATGAGTCGCATACACTTGGGCCGTAGATAATAAAACATAATTTGAATTTCGCATTCCTGTGCTTAATGTCACAGAAGTTGTATTTTCTACGGGCGGCGAGGACTGGGTGAGCGCGGACTGCGCGGCGTCTACGAGATAACAAACCGGTTTGCTGTCGCCTGGAGTTGAGTCTAGTTTATTATTCTCAGAGAAATGCAACAATGAATGGTGCTGTTTTTTTACAAAACTTGCATGTCGAACGCGACTTACATTTATTCAATGTGTGGGTTAGGCTTAAGCAGTTAATACAGGCACGCTTTGACTTAATAAAATCGAAACGAATTTGCGGTGTACTCATATTTTTAAATTGCTCACACCTAAACAATGGATGTTTTTCGCCTGTGCATATTGGGCAGGGCGTTTCTATTTCACACCGTGGCGCGCTATTTGATATGAAAGTTTTTGAAGTATTAGTGGAATTTGTCACTCGCGTTTCAAACCGCGAACAATTATTAGTATGTGATCTTTCGCGTGCCTTTATATGATCTTGTATAAAAGATATAAATTCTGTATAAGATGGCAATTCTTTTCCACTAATATGCGTTTCGAACAGCTGGGCTGTTTGAGAGTCAACCTTTCGTAAACCACAATGTAATAAAATAAAATCCAATAATTTAGGTATCTTTAGCTGCTTGAGCGCTGCAATAGACGCCGAATATTTTTCAATAAAAGTGTTTAAGCTAGCGGTATTATTGACACAATTTTTAATGTCCAAAATGTTGTTTAAATAATGAATACCTAAAGTGCGATTATCTTGGTACTTCTTAACGAGAGAATCCCAAATTGTATTATAAGTTTCTCCCGTGGGGACAATACCTGCAGTTAATTTTAAAGCACTGTGGGTAAGTTTGCCCATGAGATATTGGACACGCTGCGAGTCAGTCAGATCGGCGTTTTCGTGAATATTACTACGAAATATTTCGTAAAATATCGGCCAATTTTCAATTTTGCCATCAAAGGAAGGTATCTGGATAGGTGGTAATTTTATAGGGCCTTTCTTAAGTGACACGCCAACGTTAGTCTTATCTCTGGCTAAAATTAGATTACGTTTGTATTTAATAGCTGAATATAATTCTTCGAACGAGTTTAAAGCCGCGTAATCAGGTGGGGTTTCTTTCAGTTCAAAGTTCAACTCATTAATATGTTCTACGGTTACTTCAAATTTGTCATAAAGTTCGCTGATAGTCTCAGATTGGGCTAGAAATGACTCATTCGAACGATAATCGTAATTGGAAATGCCTTTGCTTATATCGTATAAACGATTAATTCGTTCATAAATAGCTTCTTTTTTGGCAATGAGTTGTTTTAATTTGGCTTCGAGTTTGTTAGAAGCCATTATTGGAAATTACTATAAAGAAAGTATATGGAAGGTGAATTAGCAAAAAATGCAATTAACAAGATGGCGGTTCGTAGCACTAACGCCGAAGCGAAAGTACATATAATATTAAAAGCTGGACAAATCCGGCTCGAAGAACCAAATTATGGAGTGGCAACCGTGTAAAATAGGTTGACTCCTTTTGTGCGGTATGTAGGACCTAAAGATATACCTAAGACTCGGATGAGACTTTGGTTAAACGGCCTATATGTGTATATATGAAAGGGAAAATTTCAACAATTCGGCAACTCGACAGGGCTCGATAATCGCTTACCTTGCTCGCGTGTTGAAGGCTTCTCTTGGTGATCACCAGTTTTCTTCGGAGTACATCAGTGACAAGAATATTCTGGAAGGTTCTGCGGGAATCTCGTATCGGCGCGCGCGCGGCACTGGAGGCGCGAACACACACGCAATCTCAATGATATACGAAGCGAGACTGACTGTGATCATTGGCGATCCGGTGAGGCGCGAGTAGACTTCCATCTCGCTCTCTCATTTGCCCGCTAAGGGACAGCGATATCAAGGTGCCTTATTACCGAATTGAAGAGGGAAAAAGGAAATTATATAAAAATTGGAGGCTGAAGGCCTCAACATATACCATGGAATTCTATATCATTCCATGCAGAAATAATTAAACGTCAACCTTACAATTGTATGAAAGAAAATATTAATTTCTCTTCAACTTGGCCTGGTTTTGACTACAATACAAATCAATACGTAGAATGCAGTTAACTCAGTTCCGGGTCCAATCTAACAATATAATCGTTTTGCTAACGAAATATTTCAAAATTGCTTTTACAACTCACTTAACTTTAAAGGCATTGAATAAATTTCCACATGTTATTTCTTAGGGCGTCTATATTTGTTCAAATCCATGACTTTTAATAAAATGGCTATATTTGTATACAAGTATATATATTTCACCAGGTCGTCGGTCCACCGAGTGGGAGGCCTGCCAACACTACGTTTTCCGGTTCGTGGTCGCCACTCGAGAACTTTTCTACCCCAACGGCTATCTGTTCTACGAGCTATGTGCCCCGCCTACTGCCACTTAAGTTTCGCGATTCAGGTCGCGGGATGGATGCGGGCAGGACCGGTCGTTATGGAAATCTTTGGGGGAGGCTTTTGTCCAGCAGTGGACGTCTTTCGGCTGAGAGAGAGATATATATATATTTAAAACCGTTCCCGAAAACAGATATAGAAAAGGTATAAGTTGTGTCGTATAGGTAAAATCGATGGCAGAAGAAAATACTCCAACGACAAGAACAAAATTCTCATGATGCCAATTGAACTATAACACCACACGAATAGTTGAAGAAATGAAACAATTTTCATTTGAATGAAAGCTTCGATAGGCGTGAGTGTTCACACGAGAGTTTGTTGTGAATTCAACCCAAAAGATTTCCAATTTAGCGAGAAAGGTTCGAATGGCGGGTCACAAAGCTAATAGTAAAAATACATTCTCAAAACGTGACCGTAACTTTGCTACCCGAGGGATATGTGGCCACAAGACATGAAAATATCATTTCAGCTGGAACAAAAGGTACCTTTACTGAGAAATGCTCATGACATTTTCCTGTAAAATATAATGAGCGGGATACGAGAAATTCTATTTTATTATTGTAAAAAAACTCGCCGTGCTCTACATTTTGTTTGAACTTATTAAAAACTCAGCAATGGTCTTTTCCATGGCAGCAAATTCCAAAAAAAAACTCTTGTTCCACCTTCTAAAAAATTATACCAAAATTTTAGTTTTATAATTTCACCTTCATATTTTTTTAAGTATTTATTTTTTATTTCATAGGCTAAGTTTCAATAAAAAAAATGATTTGATTTTATTCATACTAGCTTTTTCCCGCGGCTTCGCCCGAGTAAATTTCCGGGAACAGTGCTTTTTAAAAGAACCCTAATGTCCTTCTTGGTACTTCTAACTATATGTATGCGAAATTACAGGATGATTGAATAGACAAAGCGTGAAAAGGAAACAAACTAACAAATAAATAAACAAACAAACTCACTTTCCCATTTATAATATTAGTTAGGATTAGGATGTAGACATCAGAATATATTCCAGCAAAGCTATTGATATTGATAAATCCAGAGGCGCTTATTACCTTCGCGACATACAAGATTTATAGAAAAGAGAACAGTGTGCGTCCGAATGGCTTGCCCCTGGGAGGCGGCATCCATTTTGTTAGTTCCGCCGAGTCACCGGGACGCTCGTTTGTCATCCCTCCCTTATTGAGGAGCAAATTTCGGTGACCGCCTCCTGCCTGTTATCGTCCTGATATTTTCATAATTCCCTCGAAAGACATGTTCGGCCAGCTTGATGTCCTGTCGTTTGCCTCGTAAAATGGAACACGACGATTTTATAACTTTGTCATTTATGGAAGCTAGCCAGATAACGTTTCGACATTGTTGTAGGTAAATATATTCATATTTTTATACTTAGGTAGTTCAATCCAGTCTTATCTATATTAACATATAGTTGTATGTATTAGTAACACAATAAATTATAGATATTGGCTAAAAGTAGAATGTCTTTTATATAAGCTATTGTTCGTTATTTGTATACAAGTATATATATTTCACCAGGTCGTCGGTCCACCGAGTGGGAGGCCTGCCAACACTACGTTTTCCGGTTCGTGGTCGCCACTCGAGAACTTTTCTACCCCAACGGCTATCTGTTCTACGAGCTATGTGCCCCGCCTACTGCCACTTAAGTTTCGCGATTCAGGTCGCGGGATGGATGCGGGCAGGACCGGTCGTTATGGAAATCTTTGGGGGAGGCTTTTGTCCAGCAGTGGACATCTTTCGGCTGAGAGAGAGATATATATATATTTAACCGTTAAGATATATATATAACCGTTCCCGAAAACAGATATAGAAAAGGTATAAGTTGTGTCGTATAGGTAAAATCGATGGCAGAAGAAAATACTCCAACGACAAGAACAAAATTCTCATGATGCCAATTGAATTATAACGAATAGTTGAAGAAATGAAACAATTTTTATTTGAATGAAAGCTTCGATAGGCGTGACTGTTCACACGAGAGTTTGTTGTGAATTCAACCCAAAAGATTTCCAATTTAGCGAGAAAGGTTCGAATGGCGGGTCACAAAGCTAATAGTAAAAATACATTCTCAAAACGTGACCGTAACTTTGCTACCCGAGGGATATGTGGCCACAAGACATGAAAATATCATTTCAGCTGGAACAAAAAGATACCTTTACTGAGAAATGCTCATGACATTTTCCTGTAAAATATAATGAGCGGGATACGAGAAATTCTATTTTATTATTGTGAAAAACTCGCCGTGCTCTACATTTTGTTTGAACTTATTAAAAACTCAGCAATGGTCTTTTCCATGGCAGCAAATTCCAAAAATAAACTCTTGTTCCACCTTCTAAAAAATTATACCAAAATTTTTAGTTTTATAATTGCACCTTCATATTTTTTTAAGTATTAATTTTTTATTTCATAGGCTAAGTTTCAATTTAAAAAAAAATTGACTTGATTTGATTCATACTAGCTTTTTCCCGCGGCTTCGCCCGAGTAAATTTCCGGGAAAAGTGCTTTTTAAAAGAACCCTAATGTCCTTCTTGGTACTTCTAACTATATGCGAAATTGCAGGATGATTGAATAGACAAAGCGTGAAAAGGAAACAAACTAACAAATAAATAAACAAACAAACTCACTTTCCCATTTATAATATTAGTTAGGATTAGGATGTAGACATCAGAATATATTCCAGCCAAGCTATTGATATTGATAAATCCAGAGGCGCTTATTACCTTCGCGACATACAAGATTTATAGAAAAGAGAACAGTGTGCGTCCGAATGGCTTGCCCCTGGGAGGCGGCATCTATTTTGTTAGTTTCGCCGAGTCACCGGGACGCTCGTTTGTCATCCCTCCCTTATTGAGGAGCAAATTTCGGTGACCGCCTCCTGCCTGTTATCGTCCTGATATTTTCATAATTCCCTCGAAAGACATGTTCGGCCAGCTTGATGTCCTGTCGTTTGCCTCGTAAAATGGAACACGACGATTTTATAACTTTGTCATTTATGGAAGCTAGCCAGATAACGTTTCGACATTGTTGTAGGTAAATATATTCGTATTTTTATACTTAGGTAGTTCAATCCAGTCTTATCTATATTAACATATAGTTGTATGTATTAGTAACTTAATAAATTATAGATATTGGCTAAAAGTTGAAGGTCTTTTATATTAGCTATTGTCCGCTGCTTTGCTCGCGTGAATTCTGCTTATGGCAAAAGTTTTGCAAAGTTACAAATAGTTGTTGGTTCACGTCTTCAAAAAAGTTATGAGTATAACTACGTTACAATCGATGGTCAAAAGTATCATTCATCATTCTCTCTATAATTTACTTCCTCATACATGTTACGTAAAATCGTAAACGTGTAAAATACAAAAGTATACATTACAAAAGTATGGAGTAGGTATGGCTCTAATGAGGACGATGTAAGGAGGAATAAATGGTGTTATTTTATGTAATTACTTGCTTAAAATATCTACTAGCCCGTGGCGAGGTGCCGCTAGCGTTAATGAATATTTGAGAAACTCCGTTTTTTTGTGTTAACAAAATTCTCTGTCTTTTTCAGTGATAATAATGAGAACCTATACAAATATAAAACAGTATTAATAATTTTATATTAATTTTTAAATAAAAATAGGACAACCACAAATCTGATTTGCGAACCAAACGGAGTTGTAAACGAAATAAAATAAGTTCACTAACATTTTAATGACAGAAATACTTTCTTTTCAATAAATGGGAATCACTTGAGTATTTACCAAACTTAGCTTATCTATATCAAGATTATAACACAACTTTATGTGCGATTTTCTATCTCACTTACTCGCAGGCTCGTTTCGTACATTTTATTTGAGCCTCTCTCATAAATTAGACTGAGAGCCAGTGTCCCCGGCCGGCTCGGAGTTAGCCAAACTACGCCATGTTTCATCGCCGATATCGCTGCGCCAATTGACAGGGTATGGATTCCCAAAAATACTTTAATGGTTTAGAAAGCATAAATTTAAACGATCCTTTTTTTTTTGGTTTGTTAACCTTCTAAGAATCATGAGTAAAAAAATAAAGAAGTATTGTCTTAGAAATGAAACTAATTTATTGACGGCCCGACTGTTTGTAGAATTGTTAAACTCACATCTGTTAACCATTGTAATCTTGTGTTATCGGACATAGACGTAAAAACATTGTAAGTTATTACGTAAAATTCCAGAATTGGACAATAAGGATAACTATTCTCTGTTCCTTTCACACATTGCTAAAACAAATATGTTTTGTTTCATGGTTATGAGAGATACGCCCCGGATGACTACAGAGCCAATGAGAAAGACAGAGCATGGACGCACACGCACCACCGAGGGATGAAAAATGAAGCGATGGAAAAAGAAGGGAAGGCATTCGTCGTATCGCAGAGTGTTCGTTTAGACGTATTGGCAGTGAGACGTAATAATTACTTTTTGTGGGAGATTTAAATATTTTGCTTGTTGGGTAGATATGCGATTAGAATTGAATTGGGGTAGGAGTGTGCTGTATATTGGCAAGTCCTAGAAAATAAGTTTTCAGTTTTGTCAAGGTTTGGCTGTAAATATAAAAAGAAAATAAGTAAATTACAAACCTTTACGAAACACTTAATTTTACCGAACTAAAACTGATCTTGAAGGCTTTGCCTGATTCATGTAAATAATATCCTCAGTTTTAGTTCCATTTTCCCTTTTATTGTTTTTGATTTCCTGAAAGCTTTTAAGCTATTTAAAGTATAACTAAAAATATGTGTCTGGTAGGGACTGGGTCTTCCTTCTGAATATCCAGCTACCCGAGGTCTAAGGGTCCTATTTCAATAGAAATTCGACATTTGCACGCAATCTTAAATTCGGATATCTAATGAAATATAGAGTGGAGGGGACACAATTAAAACCATAATAATGCTGTGATTTTATTTCAGCTAGAATTAAGATTGTCTGTGTGTATATTTATCGTTTAAGATCTGTTTATTATTTTCCTAAATTGTGTGTGAGAATCAGAATATAAACACCATTTATTTATCTTGAGTCTTTTAAATCACCATCCCTCTAATTAGGACATTTTTACTATTTAATTGATCACTCAACATTTCCTTTCATATTATAAATGCTATCATCATCCTAAGTCATAAGGTATGAAATAGTTTCTAATTAGTTCAAAATAGGCTAAGACCCTGATAATTATTAAACTAGTATCCTAAATTAAACTCTTTGCTATTACTCAAATTTAATTGTTTTTACTTGTCCATTCAGGACTTAAAGAAATATAATATTAAATCTATTTCTCAGGGCAGAGTTCTACACCGAAAAGGTGAGGATTCTACAAAGAATTTATTTAATTTGCCAATAACATCAATATTTGTATACGGCTCAAACAAAAGAATAATAAAGGTATCAGCCCAAAAGACTAGCTAGCAACCGCTCCATACAATGGAACGTATATACAATATTGAATACCAACGGTGCGCACCTTCTAATTTCAAATAATACAAAAAAAATAATAATTATCATAAAGTTGGTATTCAGAGATTATATTATCTCAAAGATCACATATGAATGGGCGGGGCACTATCTGCAGATAAGTGGCCCCATATCATACCTGTTACTCTATCGAGTACAATTTATATGGTCTGAAAACAGTACCAATCAATAGGCTTACAAGCCTTTATTTGAACCTGATTCATTGACAATCCTAACTTCATTATTAGTTCACAATATTACTATTTATCAGATTATTGAGATACTTAAATGTATGAGCAACAGACGTGTCAATCAAAGATAGTCTATTGTCATACGATAAAGGCTGTGTCAATTAATCAGTTGTTCTAGAGCAATATATGAGCATTTATGTTATTGAAGAGGGCTTTGATGTAATTATTTCGTAACGTCTCCAGTACGGGGTTTGGCCAAGCCCCAGGAACACGAGGCGACGTGTTCAAACACCCTAGCTTTGCGAGAAAATATTATCATACCTATATGGCAAAATAGCATTTTTTAGAAAATAAAATACGGACCCCAGGGGTAACCGTTACACAATCAACGGAAAATAATCGGGCTTGTTCCGCATTTGAAAATATATTGTTTTTTTGTCTATTCAGACACCTCGTTTTAATACGTACGTACCAGATTTAATACGTACGTACTAAATCTCGAGGTGTGCGATAGGCGGTTAGGAACTTGGAGAGTTCTGTTGATCGACTTTGTAATCTCACGATGAGTTTATTCTCTCTCTCTCTCTCTCTCAGCCGAAAGACGTCCACTGCTGGACAAAGGCCTCCCCCAAAGATTTAACTCCATAACGACCGGTCGTTATGGAGTTCATTCACATGAGAAAAATCTAAAAAAGTCAAAGGTCAAATTGATTGGCATAATAGAGTATAAAAAGCAATAGAGAAGGCAAAAAATTACTAACTCGCTATACGTAGGTATTTCAAATATATGCAGTGCACAGTTCCTAGTTTTTTTTTGAAGTAAACTATTTAAAAACAATTTGTATAACTCTCTAACCGAAGAGCAACGGTTCAAATTGATGGTTTTCCAGAGAGTCATGGAGCGCAGCATAGTTGGTGTCAAACTTGTCGATCGAGTAAGAAACACTAAACTGCGCTCTATGACGAAAATCGTCGATGTGGCAAAAAAGGCAGCTAGGCTAAAGTGGGACTGGGCGGGTCACGTCTGTCGCATGCACCCGGAAAGATGGACTCAAATTTTAACAAACTGAGTTCCAACTGATGGAAGGAGAAAAAGAGGAAGGCCAAAGACGAGATGGGCGGACGACCTGAAGCGTTCGACAGAGAATGGAAAGAAAAGACCAAAAATAGAGATACGTGGAGGAAGTTATAGGAGGCTTTTGCCCAGCAGTGGGACGCACATAGCTAGTACAAAAAAAATAACTTTCAAGAACCAAGTGATAAATATACTCTAAACTAAAATGTTAGTTAAAATGAGAAACAAGTCTAAACCATCCTTATATTTACGTGTAATCCTATTGTAAGCACTACTGCCATTAGCATGGAATGGTCGTTTCGACAGCGAACCCAGTGTTGCCAGCTGAAAATAAACGGGATGCCGACGCAAAAAAAATGTATAGCTCTTTCGCATACTTAAAAAGAAATAGGATTTGGTTTAATTTAAAATTGTAATGTTCCTTGCAAGGTTATGGTACATATTCTGCCTTTCATATATATTTTTTGTCGCATAATACGTCTAGGGTTGCAAGATTACTCATGTTTGCATATGTTTATATTTCACATAAAAATATGAGAATGTTCTTTCACTTTTATATAATTTTTATACATGACTTACGTGACCGCACATTGCATGCGCGGTAATATAAGACAGCCGTACAGACTTACATGCAGTACTTTGAATACTACATCATTTAACTACCTATGTTTCCGTTTGGCCATTCCCGCTGTATAATAATATAATCATTTTTTCTTGACACATAAAACATAATAAAACATAACTAACAGCGATCCAGGGTCAGACCTATATAATGACGCTATGGTTACGTTTTAATATTTATTTATTTGGTTACGTTTCAGGATTTATGCTTTTTGCTTCTCCGAGGACTTTTATCCGCAATTAGGCCTCCAAATTTTCACTACAACCAGCCCGGCTCCTTTAGGAAGCGAAGAACCGCCGACGGTGTAAGGGATTTATGCTACAAATAAAGGTAAATCATTTTTTCTTTAATTTCAGCAGTGAACTAGTCTTTGACGCCAAGATTTAACTGCGTCTTTTAGTGAGCTCTTCAAATAGTAAACAAAATAAATTGTTCAAACCGTTCATTAGTCGCTGAGAGTTGCAGTATAGTGTCATATAAGTGATAGATCAAAGTTATTGTTGTGTTTATAGCGAAATAAGTGTATATTCAACCAAAACAATCAAGTTATATTGTTGTATTCCATTCTGCCACGAGAATCGTTTGCGGTACCATCGCGTAAGAGCAAGCGACTTACACGGTTGTGTGCGGTGCGTTCGGGTCATAATAGCGTGCGGATCGGTCTGAGCGGCTTATCGCTAGATTGCAACGTCACTTGCCCAGCGAGTGACCATAGATCAGCTGTTACAGAAGATACATATTACCTGAGCGGCCGGTTTTGTCTCTGAGAGGTTCATTATGCATTGTATGGGGTGCAAACGCGAGTTGGTTGATAACAACTTATTGAAATGTAATATTTGCGAATCGCGTTACTGCTTAAAATGTCTGAATTTTGGGTCTTATGATAATATAAGCGATATTGACCCCGCCCTTCTATCTAGTTTGAAATGTCCCTCTTGCAGCAATGTCTCACACAGGAAAAGGGGCAACAACTCACCTGCTATGCTTTCGCCTAATGTGACCGGGCCATTTCCAAATGCTCAACTCACTATTGAAGAAATTAGTGCACTTCTTGATCAAAAGTTGGCTCCCACTTCTATCGTCATGAGCAACTTCCGTAAAATAATAATTGAAGAAGTAAATGGGTTAATTACAACAGAGATGAATAAATTATTTAACGGATTAAAAGAGGAAGTTACGAAAACTACTGACTACATTATGGAGGAAGTCAAGGATTTAAATAAAAAAATGGAAGAAAAGGATCTTATTATAAATTCCCTTCAAACTGAACAAGTACAGCTCAAGGGCGAGTTGGGAGCCCTTCGTAGTCGTTTGACCACTTTTGAAAAAATATCACGTGACCGGAATATTGAACTTCAGGCCGTTCCGGAGGACCGCTCGGAGAATGTTGTTACAATTTTTAAGACCTTATGTGATACCGTTAAATACCCTATTTCCGATAGGGACATCCAGGCGTGCCGTCGGGTCGCAAAAATGGACACAAAATCAAAGCGCCCCCGTAACATTGTAGTTACATTGAGCTCCCCGAGAATGCGCGACGAGATCATCTCTGCGACTCATCGCTTTAACAAGGAACATAAGGATAAAAAACTCAACAGTCTTCATTTAGGTATTGTGGGAGAAAGTTGCCAAATCTATGTCTCAGAACATCTATCTCCGGAGACTAAGCAGCTTTTTGCGGCAGTTCGAAAATATGCAAAAAGTAACAACTACGCATATTCATGGGTAAAATTTGGTCAAATATACTTACGTAAGACTGATACAACAAATGCTATTTTGGTGAAAAATTTAGAGACTTTGAAATCGCTGAAATGACTGTTAATTTACTATTTTTGCATTGGATTTATTATAAACTTAGTATATGTTATGGCTAAGCCACACTTAGATTTGTTATTTTATGAAACTTTATGTACACACTTGTCAACAAAGGTTGTTGTTCTAATTGCATTAGAGAATTATTATTACTATATTGGTCTACTTGTACATTTACCTCATATTGTAATAACATCAAATATATTTTGCCCTGTGGCTCAGAAAGCGGTTAAGTTTCTCTTCTGTTCTCACTTTGTTTTGAAAAATATGTCATGCAATAAAATATGTTCTTATGAGTTTCCTCTAAGGTATTGTGCATTACTGTTATTATTTCATTATAAAGTTATTTTGTACAATTATAGAATAACCACGAATATCTTTTGTTCTCACTTTGTTTTGATTATTATGTCATGTAAGAAAACAGGTTCTTTTAAGTTTATTTTATATTATTGCGCATTACTGGTATTAATCTATTATAAAATTATTATTTGTAATTATAGAATAAACAATATTTATATAATTTATTCCTTTTTATACATATATATAGTAGATCTATACATGGGTAACATTTTTATATTTAACAGTGGATTCGGATGAGTTATTAATATATTACCAGAATGTGCAAGGGTTGAGAACTAAATGCTTGGATATTTATAATGGAATATTGAGTCAAAATTTTGATATGATTTTAATTACGGAAACTTGGTTACAAAGTGACATATTGGATTCAGAATTGTGTGATGAGCGATATGACATCTTTCGCTGCGATAGGAACCTGACACTATGTGGTAAATCTAAAGGGGGGAGCTATGATCTGTGCCCGTAGGGAGCTTGAGGCAACATTGGTGAGCGACTTTGGGAGCGGTACGGCCGAGTCCATCTGTGTACGGATCCCAGCGCGTACTATATCTTCACAAAATGACTTATTGGTATTTGTTGTGTATACACCTCCTGAAGAATACGAGTTCGAGACTCGTATGAACATTATTGTTAATAACATATCCAAATTAGTAGACTGTAATCCCGATTGTAATTTCTTATTCGCGGGAGATTTTAATTTACCCTGTATTCGTTGGGAGGATGGCGAATGCTCAGTTTTGCAGCAGGGTCCTGTATGTAAACAGAATAGTGCAACATTACTTCTTGAGACCGTTCAATATCTTGGCTTTGAACAATACAATCATATTCCCAACGCGAAGAAAAATATTTTGGACTTATGTTTCAGTAACCTTGCTATGAAAGTCACTCACACTTCGAACCCTTTGCTGAATGAAGTTCCTCATCATCCTTCGCTTCTTATTAATATCTCGGACTTAAAATGTTCTAAATTTAGCGAAAAATGTGAGACACGATTTAATTTTCACAAAGGCAATTACGATGCAATCAACCAATTTCTTGGCAATATAAACTGGTATGAATTGTTTTCAAATGAATCTGTGGAGGACGATGTCAAAGTATTTTATGATAAACTGGAGGAATGTTGCACTCTTTATATTCCACTTTCTAAGCGCTCAAATAAATCTCGTTATCCAATTTGGTACAGTAGGTCGTTAATTAAAATTAATAAACAGAAAAATACTTTGCATAAGAAATGGAAGCGTTTCGGTAATCCCCGTGACTACGATGAGTTTTCCTTGCTGAGAGATAGATTTAAGAGGGTTCACGATGAATGCTTTAGGAATTATATTAATAGAACTCAATCGTACATATGCCATTCACCTAAACACTTTTGGACATACGTAAAATCAAAAAGAGGTGGAACAAATCTCCCTAAGGTTTTTTCTCATAACGATGACACGTTCTCAGAGGGACAGAATATATGCAATGCATTCAATGAGTTCTTTAAAAGTGCGTTTTCTCAGACTTCCGGTTCAAGTTCTGCTATGCCTGCAGGTCTTCAGATTTGTGAAACTTCAAATAGCAATGACGTTATTTCTCAAATACATGTATCACCGTCTGACGTACAAGAACATCTTGAAAACCTGGATACGTCAAAGGGCGCAGGATCCGATGGTGTTCCTCCCATATTTTTGTCTAAATGCGCCTTAACTTTAGCCCTTCCTATATCTTTGCTTTTTTCTAAATCTTTATCTCAATGTGTTTTTCCTAGCGTATGGAAAACAGCACATATCATTCCTATACATAAGAAGGGTCCAAAAAATTTAATTTCTAATTATCGACAAGTTTCAATTCTGAATGCTATTGCTAAGCTATTTGAAAAAATAGTTTACGAACAAATATATTCCGTGGTTACAAAAGGAATTCCTGCCTCACAGCATGGTTTTTTAAGGAATCGTTCTACCGTTTCTAATCTAGCACTTTTCACTAATTATGTTTTAGTGCAGATGGAGAATGGTGGACAGGTTGATGTGATCTACACGGACTTTGAAAAAGCCTTTGATCGTGTTGATCACATCATCCTGTTACATAAACTTGAGTCACTGGGAATTCACGGAGACCTTTTGAGATGGATCACGTCGTATCTTACTAATCGTTCCCAAGCCGTCGTATTGGGTGGGTACAGATCTGACTTTATTTCTGTGCCTTCAGGCGTTCCTCAAGGCTCGCATCTTGGCCCGTTGTTTTATAATGCTTATATCTACGATATTCATAAATGTATTAACAATGCTAACCATCTCTTATATGCAGATGATAAGAAAATCTACATGCGTGTTGATGCTGTCTCTGATTGCATGTTGATTCAGCAGGATCTTAATAACCTTATGTCTTACTACGCGACTAATAATATTACAGTTAGTATTCCCAAGTGTCATTGCATTAGTTTCACTCGGAAGAAAAATCCTGTAAGGTTTAATTATAAACTTAATAATATTGAGTTGAACAGAGTCGAGACGGTTCGTGATCTAGGAGTCTGTCTCGATTCTGAAATGACGTTCTCCTTTCATATAGATAACATCATAAATAGAGCCTTCCGCAACCTCGGTTTCGTAATGCGTACTTGTAAACCATTTACTTCCGTTGTTAGTATTAAAATATTATACTGCTCATTTGTTCGGAGTATTCTAGAATATGCCTGTCCCATATGGTCACCGATGTATGCAATACACAAGAATAGATTAGAAAATATTCAAAAGAAGTTTCTCAATCATTTGTTATATAAATTTAAAGCTGACAGAGGAACGTACAAAGATAATTGTCAGGAGTTTAAATTGCTAACGCTTGAGGAGCGCCGTCTAGTCTTAGACATGGGTTTGCTGTTTGATCTGCTTCGTGGCCGCCTTGATTGCCCAGAGCTTCTAGAACAACTCAGATTTCGGGTTCCTTCCCGCCGCACGCGGCATACCCCTCTGTTTGCGGCTCCATCACATTCCACTAATTATGGTGGAAACGCTGTCATGACACGATTACTGGACCAATATAACTTGTATTTCAGGGAATCTGACCCCTTTGTTGGTGGCAAAGGCAGCTTTTTAAATGTGATCAGATCCATTTTATCGCAAAAATAGTATGTACGTATGTAATTTTAGATATCTTTTTTTTATAATAATAGTCTTTAATTTTAGTCCTGTCAGCAGCACATCAACCTACTCAAATTCATTCTAATATAAACACGCAGAGTGGCTTGATTTGCAGTTGACTGTACAATAATTTAGTGCATAAGTGCGTTTCTATTTCTATTGTTGCATTGGAACATGTATTTTATTAATTTTTGATTATATTAATACACATATATATTTATGATATTAATTATGTATTTACACATATATATTTACTTACACTACCGCTATTTACTACATAACAATAAGAGTAATTAATTGTACCTATACCTGTAATTGTTAATTTAAGGCGTGTTATTTGGTTTTTTCTGTGAACAACTTTTTGGCCGGAAATGTATAGTCTAAATTAAGATAATTTGTATAATATTTAAGAATGGCTGTTGTTGTTTGAATAAATAAAATAAAAAAAAAATGAACGCAAATATGCTGAGAAGAAGAAGAAGAAGAAGGGACGTAGATGAAGTAGGTTTAAAATGTTCAGATGACATTGTTTTATTGACAAGGAAACAATGGATGCAGGAGACACAAGACTGTTGTAAATGGCGCGAAAAAAGCTTATGGCTAGTAATGTAGGTTGAATGCTGAATATAAATACCAATAGTAATCGGATTACATAAAATAAAACAGTTTGGCAACTGGCAACACCGCGGCCTCGATTCACGTTATTTTTTATTCCCCACCACCGTTCATAAATCGGAGCGAGCGTCCGGTCGGCTGAATAACTCACGTTAGCTTCCTATCTCCCACTTGTTACAATATTTACTGCCGTTTTCCACTCAATTACTGAGCAACCGCAAATCGGACTCCAAACGACATTCGAAGTGCGATGTGTCAATTCGTAGTTTATCAATCGCTTTCATAATGTACCTATACATGGTTTACTTTTTAATCAACTGCTTAAGGCCAGGTCCAACCCCACATTCGAAATAATTGTTATTTTTCATGTAGAAATTTACCTAATTAGAGTTTAATTACGAAGTGGAAAAATAATACAGGATATAGATCTCTATTAAGGTTTCAATCGTGTACTTTTTAATAAAAATACATATTTTCGGCTTAATTAATTCATAAAGGCACCGAAAATTTAGAAAATATTTCAGCTTGCAAGTCATGAAACTTAAAATTTTCAGCGATAACATATATATATTTTTATATAATTAGTTTAAATATATGCTATATTAAAGTTTTAATCGAGCACTTTTGTTTTAAAACTAATATTATTAAAGATATTTGAGAAATAGTTGCTAAATCGTTACAAAATCTGTTCGATCCTGCCAACGAAAGTAGAACATTGTGTTGTGCAAAAAACTATCTTATTGCAACGCGCACACGCCGCGGTTAAGCGCATATGAATTTTGTTTTTTGCAGCTCAGGTTGGACCTGGTCTTAATTTTCAAATTTTGCCTAGAGGTACATTTAATATAAAAAGTTAATTTGGAATAAAAAAATCTTTCTTTCATATTAAAAACCCATATACTCTAATCACTCAATTTGAATGAGAGAGCAAAATACTTTTCTCCATAGATTTTTATTAAACTTACTTAGTTTAGTACATCAAACATTCAAAGCAAAACATTGTTTTAATGTGCAGTATAGGCAAATGCCCAAAATTTGATGTTAGTGTAAAGGAAAAAAATCTACAATTAAGTTTGAAATCAATACCAGTGCTCTAAATTTCTATTTCCCATCATAATAGTACGTGTAAAATGTTATAACAAATTAACTTTAACGTTATAACCACAGTTATCGACATTTGTAAAAACCAACGCAAATTACCGACACGCACTCTACTAAACTTCGTCATATATTTTTCGTGACCTTTGTACAGATGGCCGACTGAGCTAGGCTTTATCTAATTACACTGTAATTTAAATAATAATAAACGTAAATAGGCAAGCTTAGCAGGCGAAATAAATTATTCATCTATACAATACTTAAATATGATTAACAACCTTTCTCAAGCTTCAACAAACTAATAAATCATTGGTTTTATTTTAAAACGAGAATTGAACGGTTAATTTATTCGTTATATTTTTTTTTCAGATAAAATACATGTAGGTTGAATTCAAAGATTTATCTTTTAAAATAAGAGAGATCTGTAAAGATCGTAGCAAGTGGAAATCGCTAGTCTCTGCCTACCCCCACGGGAAAAGGCGTGATAATATGTATGTATGTATCTTTTAAAATTTTTAGATGAAATTGATTTGCCATAGTTTGTTCAATAATAACAATATTATTTTTAAATAAAAAATTAAACAGAACGAGGTACGTACGGTCAGCTGTAGCTGTAGAGAAACCTTTCTCACCCAATCCTATCTAAGAGGGCTCGGATCTGCAGTTGACTGTACCTATACGATAGATCTAAATGTTTTCGGTGAGGTAACATTTATTGCCATGTTGTGAAACGATGTTCTGTTCACACGATCAAAATTACAAAAGGATCCGAGTGTAGTATAAATTATAGTTATACGAAGATATCAGGGTGGCTCAAGGTGCGCCCGCAAAATCCACGCCTATTTATCCAGGCGTGGAGGCCTTTATTTCCGCGTCAATACGTGAAATTCGTCATTTGATTAAGTCCACAACTCAGATGAAATCGTGGATAATATTTTTGAGGTCTTCTACTTTCACGTTCAAAGACTTGGAAGAATTTTAACGTAGTGATTTTTTTTCTCTGTGGGTAGAATCTTCCTTGAGAATCTTCCAAACGTTTTAAATATAGTCTATGACCCCTTATTCATAAAAACTTCGAGCATAAAAAGACCATTCAAAAAGCAAAAATGCACGGTACTGGCAGTAAAAAAAAATAAAACCTAATAAAAAAACATCTATATTTTGATTTGTGCAACTGTCAAACTGTTATGTGATTTTTTTTCTGCCTTTGGTTGACAAGAAAAGCGCACCATATAGGTTCATCCATTATTACGACTCTCGGCTTTCATAAAACGCTATCTGTTGAGACGTTTTTATACTGATTTTTTTTTTCTTAATTATCTGTCAGAAAAATCGCTCATTATAATGTGATTTGCAATGTCAAATATAGAAAATATAGTTTCAACTAAAATTGATTGAAACGGACAAAACTGTTTTAACAAAAATTTTACTTCTGTGGTTTTAACTAAAATAGGTATTAGGCGTTTGTTATTTTTTATGCATAAGAATTTATATATTTTTATCTGTATCTCAAAAAAAAAAAAAAAAAACAAATTGACGTGACAAATAAGACAATCAATTTGTATTTTATAACCTAAATAACAACCATGGAATACACGGAATAAATTCTAACTTAATTACAACTTACAAAGTAACAAAATGAAAATGGTATACTATATTCTACTGGTGTACGTGTGTCTTGCTACCGTTTTATATTTTACAGCACAAGTTGAAATTTGATCCGTACCTATCCTATTTTTGAACAAAATAACTATGTTTACAATTTGCTATATGTAAAATTATCTTGATCAGTGTATATTTACTTTGTTAAGACACAAATTCAACAGAAGACTCGACACGAACGCAAAATATATTACCTAAATAATGTTATATAGATGTGGTGTAAATGGAGTAAATAGTTTGAAATCATATAACAGTGATCTCATTTATGCGTATTATTTTTATAAATGTTTTTTTATTTAAACTTTTTAATTAAACTTCATATCCTACTAATAATATAAAAGTCCTATTTTGTCAGGATTCATGTAAGTATTTTTTACTCATTCACGGTAAAACTACTGGGGGCCGATTCCACTAATTACAAACATCGTTATCGTGTCTCAACTGTGTCTCAAGAGCCAAAGAAATTGAAATAAAGTGACAAGATCTTTGTAAGACTTCTATGTTTTATTACGATTTCTTTGGCGTTTGAGACACAACTAAGGCCCGACATCTACGTTTGTAATTTGTAGAATCGAGGGCCTGGACGGATTTCGAAATACCTGCGGGAACGAATCCCCGGGGCGCAGCTAGTAGTGTGTATTTATTTACTACCTTTTGCCCGCAGCTTCGCCCGCGTGTATTTCTCACGGGAACATTGCTTTTTCCCGAGATGAAACCCCATATCCTCTTCAGTACTTTTAACTATGTGTATGCGAAATTTCAGGAAGATTGGTTCAGTAGATAAAGCTTGAAAATGTGTAACAAACTCACTTTCGCATTTTTAATATTAGTCAGGATTTGATAATACACAGGCAGTTATACATACAGCTCATGCATATATTAGGCGGTGTTGAAAGGGGTTATTGTGAATTCGTCCCTAGAGTTAATTCGGTACCTAATTAATATTTCATATAAGTATTCAAAGTAAATTCGGTACTTGGATAAAAATTATAAAATCTTTGTGGTAACTTTGCCACTCAAGTTAATTTTTTGTAAAATGTACAGTTAGCAGTAAAATGATAACTCACAATGTAGTATTAACCATGGACCAAGGATAACCCTTGGGATTAGACCAACATTATTAACTAGTAGATTATTATTATTACAACCGCAAAATATTCACTGCTGGATAAAGGTCTCCCCCAAGATTTTGGGGGGATTTGCCATACTCACCACGCTTGGCAGTGGGTTGGCGAGCGCAGTTTTTTTTGGCTTTGTGAGCTTCCGACGCTGCTGCCCATCGGAAGCATTTCCCTTAGTCGCCTCTTACGACATCCATGGAATGAGATGGAGTGGTCCTATTCTAACCCGGGAACCACACGGGTTATTATTATTATTAGTGATGAGTGTAGAGGAAGCAAGAGAGATCTGTAAGGATCGTAGCATGTGGAAATCGCTAGTCTCTGCTTCCATGGGAAAAAGGCGTGATAATATGTATGTATGTAACTAGTAGATTTTGTTTAATGGTAACTCACTTATCGAACAAAGACATATATGTTCGTTTTTAGCCTTCGAGCAATAAGTACTTCCGCGCGCGGAAAGTCCGTGTTGCTGTATGTTTTTAGCCACTGGACTAGTCAGTATTTGGTCGGTAGAATCTTTAATGCAACCATTACCTTCAAGATTTTCAAATGAGCATCATCAAGTACAATGATTTGAGCACCATAGACGTCACCATCAACCATGGCTATAAATTAAAAATGTCAACATTAAATCAGCTCAATTTGCAATTTAGTACGACCGTTAAAAGTTTTACGAGCAATCTTCGGCAGGCAATAATCTCTTTAGTTGTCATCAAACTGCAGATCCAATCGCTCATTTCCACGATAAAGGGGATAATTTTTTTTCTTTAGAGCCTGTAAAAAGTCATCTACTAATGATAAATTTGTAAATATTGTACAGTGAATAAATGAATGAATGAATGAATCTATTATAAGTCTTTTGGTGACTTCGAAAAAATTACACTCCAAAATAAATCCAAACTAATATTATAAATGCAAAAGTGAGTTTTTTTGTTTATTTATTTGTTGCTTCTTCACGCTTTATCTATTGAACTAATCTTCCTGAAATCGCATACATACAGGATGTTTTTTAAATCATTGGCATTTAGATTAATTACATTTCGGGTGAGTAGGTATTGGAAAATAGTATGGAACAGCAGATTTTTTTTTCCATCGGATTGAGTCGGTCCCATACAAAAAGTTGCTCATGTTCATGAGTACTTTCACCAGTAGAAAGGATGCCAATGATTTAAAAAACACCCTGTATAGTTAGAAGTACTGAGAAGAGCGTAACTTTCATTCCGGGAAAAAGCACTCATCCCGTGAGAAATTCACGCAGGTAAAAGCTGGTGAAAAATTATCTTTTTTCACAAATCCGCCAAACATCTTTTTTTTGCAAATCCTCCCGGATTTTCCCATTGGAAGTTGACTTTTGAAGGAAAATTTTGGCTTCGAGTCTTATATATTCATACTAATTTTCATCAAAATCGGTCCAGCGAATTAGCCGTGAAAGCAAAACAGACTCTTGTATGGATGAATGTCTGGCAGCTTTATATAATTCAAACAGCTTTATATAGGTATACTTATTAGGATAACGCTTTTCTACAAGATATAAAACTAACACTACATAAAAGTATTTGCAACAATTCCGTATTGCTCCCACAGGATTTGCCTTGGACTTGTATCGTTTTAGCGGTGTGTATCTGGATTGAGGGCCCAATTTTTAAATTGTCCCGGAACGAAATAAGATTCACAGGGCAATTAGTTAAAAATAGTAAAAACTTAATGCAAAGACCCAAAAATTTCTAAAAGTAGAATTATGCCTGTAATCATTATCTAACGTGGGCCCTCAATCCAGACGCCTGCAAAAAAAAATCTCTGAAAATACTATTTCTGGGTTAATCATTTTTATTTCAGAATTTAGTAAAGAATTTCTTAAATATTTTAACAAATTCTCTTTTGTGTAGAATATGACATTACAGATTTATGGCGGTCTATCTTGGGCCCTCAGAACACTAAAATAGGTATGTGCAAAATATGACTTCTCGGAAGAAATTCATAAAAATTACGTTAATATACACTACTTAGATACCTCAGTGAATTAGTAAAAAAGAAATAATGGCCCAAAACTTAATTGTCAAAAAGTTATTAAATTTCTAATTTCTGATCTGAGGGCCCAATACTATCGGTTTTATTGACTAGACTAAACCTCGTATACTAATTCAAATTAGAATATATTTTTTTACTATTTTTTAACTAAAATTTAGCATATGATCCGTTCTTCTAAATGCTGTATTTTATGAGAAAATTGAATTTCAAGTTTTTATATGAGAAAATTTTGTAGGGTGACCACAAATTTTCATCATCAGCGGGACAGTTGAAAATCTGTATAGATGGAAAGGTTTGTTTTTCAGGTTCTGTACCCAAAAGGTCCAAACGGAACAAATTATTAATATGTCTCCGGTATCTGACATTCAGCGGGCTCTATCTCTGGAATCACTATGACCGGGAAAGTCTTAAAAGGGGTTGTCAAAAAAAAACCCAGTGTCGACAGAAACTTTTTCGCTTTCATAATAAAAACATTTGTCTCCCAAAACCATGAGAATTTTTTTGTATAAAATATCTACAATTCTTATTTTCAATATGTATTTAGGTACCTACCTTAGGTATAAAAATAAAATAAAACAAATAATAATTTGATTTATTTTTTATAGCAATAAATATATTGCTTCCTTAATGTGCGGTCAGCAGAAAAGGTGCATATATACCTCAATAACCTTATCCTTCCCTTAAGATGATGCCTTGTAGATTCTGACTACACTTTTGCACGTTACAATAATATTTATATTTATAATACTAGCTGTTGCTCGCGGCTCCGCCCGCGTAACTTTCGCTTAGATGAAAAGTCTTTTTGTGTTCCAAACTGTTTCAGATGTTTCGGATCTTCGATTTTTATACGTCTACAAATAATGCTCATCAGATTAATCAAGTTTTGTTAAGGCGCCATTTCCGTATATGTTATAGTGTAGCTGGTCTCTTGGAGCTTTTCATCAGATGTTCCGGATCTTCAATTTTTATACGTCAGCAGAAAATGCTCTTCATGTTGAACGATTTTTGCTAAGGCGCCATTTCCATATATGTTATAGTGTAGCTGGTCTCTTGGAGCTTTTCATCAGATGTTCCAGATCTTCATTTTTTATACGTCTGCAGAAAATGCTCATCAGGTTGAACAACTTTTGTTAAGGCACCATTTCCATATTTTTTATAGTTTAGCTGTTCTGTTATGGTTCTTCATCAGGTGTTCCAGTTTTCAAAATCAATTAAAGCCTATATGTTGCCCAGGCTTAATAGCTATACAACAAAAAAAGTTTAATTCAAATCCGTCCAGTAGTTTTAGCGTGAAACGCGTACATACATACAGACAGACAGACAAGAAATTCCAAAAAAATTTTTTTGCTTTCTTTTGTTCTTTTTAAGTGTCCCTCAATCTATTTTAGTCAAAAATACTAAATGTACAGACAAAATATTTTTACTGTTTTATTATATGTAGGTATAGAAGATTAGTATGATACATAAATCAAATATTCACCACTTTTTTATAGTATTTTACGTCGTAATTTCGTAACGTATTATAAGCAAGTATAAGGTACTTAGTTAAGTCGTTTCTAATTCTTGAAAATGAAAAAAAAAATTAAAAGAAAATGTGAAAATGAAAAAAAAAAACAATAAGTTTATGCCTTCTTTATTGTTTGGCTGTATAAATTATTTATCTTTTCTTTTTTTAAAACGTCACTTATATTATGTTATTTACCCAGTTTAAAAAATTGTATTATGCGGTTAAATTAAGAATGCTTTGTGGATACACATATAATTTGCAACATTCTACGAATTTAACTTAAGTAATAAGACCCACTTTACGAAAAAGTGTGTTGAAAATTAATATTTTCGTGTTTTACAGATAAATTGTTGTAATTTATTGTCAATATTAATTTAAAGAAATACTTAAATGTTTAGATTCAGATTTTAATAAATATACAACGGACAAAGCACACAGATTGATTTAGCCCCAAAGTAAGTTCGAGACTTGTTGTGGAATACTAACTTAATGATACCATATTTTATAACAAGTACCTACATAATAGACAGATATGACGACGTTTATGAAATTTTAGGTTTGAATTGGTATCTAACGCAGCTCACGTGTTGGCCCTGAAAATTTTTTGAGAGAATTTAAACTTCTAGTAAATAACCTTACAAGAAAAAAGCATCAACTGACACATACAAACATAACAGAAATTACATGCATATAGAAAAACATCCATGACCCAAGCAAAACTAAAAAAGATCATTTGCATCTCAACCCGACCAGGGATAGAACCCGGGACCACCCCGGTGTGACTGTCCGGCGTGAGGACCGTGGCCACGGAAGTCATCGAAAAAAGTCCCGCTGATGATGAAAATTTGTGGTCACCCTACAAAATTTTCTCATATAAAAACTTGAAATTAAATTTTCTCATAAAATACAGCATTTAGAAGAACGGATCATATGCTAAATTTTAGTTAAAAAATAGTAAAAAAATATATTCTAATTTGAATTAGTATACGAGGTTTAGTCTAGTCAATAAAACCGATAGTATTGGGCCCTCAGATCAGAAATTAGAAATTTAATAACTTTTTGACAATTAAGTTTTGGGCCATTATTTCTTTTTTACTAATTCACTGAGGTATCTAAGTAGTGTATATTAACGTAATTTTTATGAATTTCTTCCGAGAAGTCATATTTTGCACATACCCATTTTAGTGTTCTGAGGGCCCAAGATAGACCGCCATAAATCTGTAATGTCATATTCTACACAAATGGGAATTTGTTAAAATATTTAAGAAATTCTTTACTAAATTCTGAAATAAAAATGATTAACCCAGAAATAGTATTTTCTGAGATTTTTTTTTGCAGGCGTCTGGATTGAGGGCCCACGTTAGATAATGATTACAGGCATAATTCTACTTTTAGAAATTTTTGGGTCTTTGCATTAAGTTTTTACTATTTTTAACTAATTGCCCTGTGAATCTTATTTCGTTCCGGGACAATTTAAAAATTGGGCCCTCAATCCAGATACACACGTTTTAGCGTGATTGGGATGAGAAAAGTTACAAGTATGAAAAGATTGAAAAGTTGCGATCAACTCAGTAACGAAAGTAAGAGAGAACAAGAAACACACGCTTTTGTTGAACTTAAAGTTGTCAGGATGGCTAATCAGTCATTTTAATTGGAAATGATATCATGATTGATCATTTGTAAAATTCTTAGCTAAATATTGAAAATAATGACAAATGTACTTACGAGATTTTCTCTTTTTGAATCGAAAATGATAATATATTAGGAAGAATTTTTAAATCCTTCGTTTTACGTCCAAATCAGAAAGCATTTGATCTTACACAACAACCTACATCATACTTAATAACTCGGCCTTCTAGTAGAATGGCGAGTGTATATAATAGGAACCTACGGCAAGTAGAAATCCATAGTTTTCCGGCGGAAACATACGTAATTATATGTTTTTATTTATTTTATTCATTTATGTACGCTACCATTAACAGTTTTACCCAATTCAATAGAGTTGTTAATTACAATTACATTCAAATAGCTTCGTGGGGCTATAAAAATACTCTATATACCAAATTTCAACAAATCCCGCCTTTCCTGATTTTGGGTGACTGATCTTACACCCACACATCCTTACACAGATCTTATTTTATCAGGTCTTATTTTCAGGACGCCCTCCGTGGCCTAACGGTTATCACGCCAGACTGCCACACCGAAGGTCCCGGGTTCGATCCCCGGTCAGGTCAAGATGGAAAATGATCTTTTTCAGATTGGCCTGGGTCTTGGATGTTTATCTATATATGTATTTGTCATAAAATATAGTATCGTTGAGTTAGTATCCCATAACACAAGTCTCGAACTTACTTTGGGGCTAGCTCAATCTGTGTGATTTGTCCGTATATATTTATTTATTTTATCTTTACTTTAGTTCTATAAATCACTAAACATAGTTACACTAATGAAGAAAAAGCGGGCTACAGAATGCATTGTATACAAATAACTTTAACATTGTATAGATCTTCCGCTAAACGATTAATCATTTTGCATAAAAGACGTTGGTTTTGTCGGCTTTTCGAATTATTAGTGAACTAGCTTTTCCACGGGTTCACTCGTATTAATGTAGTATAACTTATTTTAGAGGAAAGACTATTATAATTACTGTTCTGTGTCTGTACATAGAAGTTATTTGAGAAAAAAACTATGAGTGGTCTTTATAGCGCCAATGGAAGCCAAAACCATTTTTTGTGGAATTTTTTACTTTATGTCTGTCTGTTTATATGCGCATCACGCAAAAACTATTAGACCTAAATTGATACGGTTTTCACTGTAGAAGGACTAATTTAAAATCGGGCACAGGTTTCACCTTGGTAGGTACGCTGCTTAGAACTTGAGATATTAACAATAGTAAATTACGCGTGGACGAAGTCGCGGGCACAAGCTAGTATATAATATAGCAAGGTAGTAAAGCCACTATAATAATCACAGTTATTAAATAAATGGATTATTTTCAGTTGTCGAAAAATAATAGTATAGATGTTAAGGATTTCCCAACTGCAACAAGAGATTACTCCGAAATATCAGTGCAGCTGCGTTCTTCAGGAAACCATCTGTCCGCCCCGGGTACCATTTGTCATTGCGACGATCCGTTACTGCCTTTTGGTACGTTTTGCTGCACAAATATCATCAACTACCCCTTTCGTCACATTTATAGAAAACTTCTACGGAAATATTTGGCGCTTAATTTTGCATCACATAATAATGTTTAAAAGCAAATTGAAAATTTTATGTTCAAAAATGGATAACTACCAGAAGTCACAAGTCGGCTGCCTAAAGTTGAAAACAAGCAACTAGTATCAAAGGTCGGATTTGATCAAAAGAAAATGGTTGAAAAACTTTTCCATTTTCTTTAGTAATGGTGCTTCCACGCTGGCTGATAAACCACAAAGAATTTAACATAAAATCTATATACCCTAATACGTATATTAAAATTGTGTGTTTATTTGGGTGCTTATCTCTGGAACTGTGCGTAGAATTTTAAAAATTATTTCTGTGTATAATAATCATGACTATGGTGAATCTCGGAAATTCTCCCGGTAGCAAACCCATGGGGCACAGCTACGCTCATGTCGTTTTTATATGTAACATGATTTTCATGTTACTTATTAATTTTTGGAATAATAGATTCGCGAAACAAAAGAAGATATTATTTACAAGGTAATTCATTCAAAGACTTATAATAAATTTGATAATAACTTGAAGAACATAATGAGCAGTATTCTGTTACGCAGTAATTAAATATTCTTAGAAAATGATTTACTTATAAAATATATAGCTTATTTTGGCCTTTGCCTTAATAAAATATATATCTAGAAATGTATGCCACAAATTGCTTACGTTTCTTGCTTAATATTAGATCTAGACCAAGTAAGGTTGGTCTATATTGGTCTTAGTGGCATATTGTAGTTGTAGGTACTCTATTACCTTTTTGCCTTGAAACAACAAGGACTCCATAAAACGTGAAAGTGTGTGAAAGTGAATGGATGTTTTGATAAATGGTTTTTTGTCACTAATTCATGCTAAAACTGCTTTACCGATTACTACTTATATCCCATAATTTGCACATGAGCGGAGCCCAAGGATGCAGCTAGTATGTTATACATGTTAACACAATTTATAAAATTGAAAAATCCTGATCCAAACTAATATTATAAATGCGAAAGTGAGTTGGTTTATTTGTTTGTTTGTTTCCTCTTCACGCTTTATCTTCTGAACGAATCTTCCTAAAATTTTTCACACACATAGTTAGAAGTACTGAGAAGGAAATAGGGTACCTTTCATCCCGGGAAAAAGCGATGTTCCCGAGGGAAATTCCCGCAGGACAAAAGCTAGTTATACGTTTGAAAAATTTCGCCATCATGCGTCAAATAAATGCGTAAAATGCTGAAAAAATCACTTTAAAGTCGCAGTCATTAAAAGAGTTGATTACCTACCTTTACATAATATCTAAAAGGAACCCTTGTCACTCCGTTACCTGTGCCTTTAATGCTTTTTGTTGTATATTTACAAATGTAAATGAGAAATGCTCTGAACAAATTTGCGTATCCGTAAGTATTTAATGTGATTGTAAGGGGCTTAATATTAAACAGGTACTTACTTACCCTTTGTTATTAACCTTTTAATGTAGTAAAATATTGCTTCTTTCAATTCAGTTTTATAAATACAATATTTGGAGAGACATGCATAATGCATAGGTGGAGATACATAGGTAAGTTGCAACACAGTAGAGATAAGTAATTTTCAAATAAATAACTTACACTTAAATAACCTATTTAGGTACTTAATTGATCTATTTCTTTAAGGTTGGTCATGGTTGTCACGCAAGAATGAAATACAATTTCAAAAGACACAGTATCTTCGAGTATATTCTAAATCTATGCACAGTAACATATTCACAAATTAATATTATAGTCTGAAAAAATAATAAATAAAATAATGTTAGTTTATTAATAATTGACATAGAATGTAATTTGCACTTCAAATACGCCGACATTCTTTACAAAGTAGCTATTTTGAACATTACAGCAATTCTTAGAAATAAAAAGAAATTCTAGTATCTCAAACAAAATTGCATCAAAGAACCAATGCTATAGATATCTAGCAAAACGTATATCAACGACCCCTTAGAACCCAAGTGGAGTAGGATGTCCATATTTTTGTAAACACTAGGTACGAAACATTTTTCTGAGATCTATCAACTATTCTGTGAAGACCTTTATGGAGTTTATTTATTCAATGTTTTTTTGATATTTCTTTTATTAATTAATATCCAAATTTTTCTGGTTTCCAGAAAATAGATCTATGGTGTTTATTATATATCTGGACGACAGTCATGTAACAAATACATAGTATTGTAAAATAAAAATAGTTGCCCCCAGTTCTCAGTGACTTTGTTTACTTTATTGTGAGGTACATTTTGCGAGGCCAACTTGCAATGATAAGTGTAAAGTGCAGTAATGAAGTGGTTGGATAAAATAATAATATAAATTCGAGGTCGTAGACGAGCCACTGTCCATCGGATCCACGATTTTGAAATACTGACTAACTGGCTATGTCTTGTTACTAATATAGATACTTTAACAATCGATGATTATTAAACAACTTTCCCTAATAAACTTTTATCTAAGAAGTTGTGAAATATTATTTGTTTGTTTGAAATTAATTCATCTTTGAGATGAAATGACTACCAATCACTTTTAAATTTCGAAATCTCTTATAATAGTGAACAAAAAGTAAGTAATTATCCTTGATTTTCATTAAGAATGGTCACCCGGAGTCGAGCTATCCTATCGTGACACGTCGCGCTCTCAAAACTGCGATGATAAATGGAGAGCCTACGTGATTCTTCGTGTATCTGCCGCGGCCAGCCCCCACGGAGCACTGAATTATTTTTATGTATTGAAAAAGGTCTGTGAGTTATTGACTGAGGGCAATTGTATCTGGAATCTTCGAGAAATGTTAATAACCTTTACAAATTTTTACCTACCTCTACCTATGAGGTCATAAACATTAAGATAGTTTTCACATGACTACCCAATGACTACTACTACAAGAAGAGTTGAACATATTTTTTTAATATCCTACTAGACGTGTGATGTTCCAGATCTTTATTGCCTAAAAAGATAAATTCACTCCTTAAAAACTGTATTTAAAAAGTCAAACTGGTATTTAAGAAATTGTAATTTGGTGTAGCAAAAGAAAGTTGCAGTCTAACTAAAATACAATTAAGTACCTCAGTTTCAATGCCAATTTAATGTATTAGTGATACGATACATGGATAAATTAAATTTTCAAAACTTAATTTAAAAATGGTATCTGCGACCCTCATCAACTTCGCTTGCTTATTTTGGCTTTAAATGGATTACAGAATGTAATTCCTAATAAATGTTGTATCGTAAATATGCGAGAAATAACAACCATTTCACGAAATCTATAATTTTGTGTTAGAACTAATTATTGTGAAAAATAAGTTGCTTAAGTAAATTATGTATTTACTGCTAAATTAGTAGGATTTAACGGATTTTATATCATGCGTGCGTGATTAGTCGTAAGTTTTGCATTAATTATAGCGTATAATAAATCACATAGAAGCATAAAATAGTTTTTAAGTGCAGTGTTGTGACTGTATCATTAATATAAATGAGCTATCTCTATTATGTGATTTTTTAAAAACTTTTTTTATTACTCTGAAACAAACTTCCTTTTACAAAAGCGTTTTCAATCAACAAAGTTTTTGGCGATACTAGATTTAGCGAACGTAGCGAATTAGGCCGCCTAGCTTTCTAGGAATAGGATGCTTTCTGTATGTAGTCGTTTCTTACAAATGTGTTTCTATATCCGTAATAATCCGTACGACAACCTCCGTGGCCTTATGGTCATCACGCCGGACTGCCATACCGGAGGTCCCGGATTCGATCCCCGGTCGGGTCAAGATGGAAAATGATCTTTTCCAGATTGATCTGGGTCTTGGATGTTATTTGTTATAAAATATTGTATCATTAAGTTATATGATCCCATTCACAAGTCTCGAACTAACTTTGGGATTGAGACTAACTCAATCTGTGTGATTCGTCAATATAATATTTATATGTTTATCATAAACAAAAGAGGGTAGACTAACTAGTTATACAAAATAATATAGTTGTATGCAGCTCGAAACATGCGCAATCCAGAATAGGCCACAATGGTAACCACTATAAAGATTTATGGCCCGCAAGCCGATCGCCTCCGCAGCCAGTGTAGAGATTAAAAAGTTGATAGAGATTCATAATCAAAATTTAGGCCTTTTAAATACCTACACATTATCACGCTTTATTTTCTTTTTTATGGTTTTTAGAAAGGCTTTATACCCGAATACTTTTACGTTACCCCTAATAATATTATTTACACCTTTATCATTGTTTTTAGTTCAATAAAAACACCATGCTGGATAAGAAGATCATAACTGTATGCTTTTATCAATTAAATCCAAGAAAAGCCCACGTATAATTGTCACACAACCCACTAGGGGGTTCGTGTAATGTAACATTCTCTCTTGCTATTGCTATCAAAGGAAATTGTCTGAATTTGTATTTACCCACTTCAGTCTTATTATGTAGTGTACCTGTTGTGTACTCACAGTTTATTAGAAATACGACAAAAACCCAAAAGAAATAGTTGACTTTGAAAGAATATTTTACTGTTGACATGGCAATAAAAGATTATCCTTTTTCTATTCCAATAACTCTTGTTCCACTGGCTATTTCTATGTATATTCTAAGAATTCAAGTGTTCCACCTATCGTAGGAGTTAAATTGAGATATATATTATCCTTCCTACTTCTGATTAATATTTTTCTCGGTCCGGTCGATCAAAAATACTTCAGTTATTGTATTTCTTTTCCATGCTTTTTTCATAATATAAATCTTTGACAGTAATTTTGAAAATGTATTTTATTAAAATTTTACTAATGTTGTCACTAAATAATATCTATTATCTGAAAATAGGAGCTTCAACATAGTGACGTAAGTAAAGTTTTACCCCGTAGCGAAAATATCAGTTACGAACGTACGAAACACACCACCCTGTCAAGTGGTAATATCAAGTAAACTAATTTGCGGTTGGCAACACTAATCGCGAGACAACGGGATAAAAGCGGTCATTGTCCTAGGGACAATGGGCAAGGAGCCTGGGTTTCTGAATGGATATTCAGACATTCAGCAGGCAGGGCCACTTGTCGCGTGACAAATGGCCGTGTGTCGTGTTCCTCGCCGGACAAGCCTTGCAAACAATCGCGCTAACGACTGTGGATATACGGATGCAGATGTAGATATACGGTGTATTAATGATGTGAATATCATTATTGAACAATAGCTTTACGTCATTCGATTGAGCATTGAAACGCTTGATTTCTGGCTCAATAATATAAAGTAAGATGCTAACAAGCTCACATCAAAAATACGAAAGTAAAATCCACGAGAGAAAAGATCGAAATATTTTTCAATTGTCCTCCGATGAATTTGTTTTTGCCCAGTGGATTCGTTCGAATATTTATTTGGTATAAATTTTGAGACAAATACAAGAAATATTGCTGTATGATTTCAATCAATCAAGAGTTTTGCTGTATCATCAATAGCTAGTCTGTAAAATCTACAAGTATCAACAGCAAATAATTATTAAACATCAAACCTCGAAACATCTATAAAAATAAACCATAGTTTACTTTATGAATCCAATCGCTCCTTTTACACTTTATTAACTGCGCTTTTTATAAAAGAACGAAAAGAAAATACAAGTCAATTTTATAAGTGAAGTGGCAGCGACCGACAGAATTCCGCAGTAATGCCTGTGTCGTGCGCGCGGCCAGGTGCCCGACAATTTGAGCTCGCACCCACTCGTAACTAGAAACTCATAACTGGGATTAAAATACAAGTCAATTTCATAAGTGAAGTGGCAGCGACCGCCAGAGTTCCGCAGTAATGCCTTTGTCGTTCGCGCGGCCAGGTGCCCGACAATTCGAGCTCCACTCGTAACTAGAAACTCATAACTGGCATTAAAATACAAGTCAATTTCATAAGTGAAGTGGCAGCGACCGCCAGAGTTCCGCAGTAATGCCTGTGTCGTGCGCGCGGCCAGCGGGTCGATTGCCGTAATTCTATGACGCATTAGTCGAGTGTACGTGCAGTTCACGCATACGCGACGCTCAGCCAAACGTCGGTATCGCCGTAAAATAAAACTACACGTCAACGTCGCGTACACTGCACGTCTACTTCACCTACGCGTGAAACCAGCGTATGTTGCCGAGGTGTTGCCGTACGCAAGTTTTGACAATATTCTTGTCGATTATTCGTTGAGTAATCGATTATTTACACGAATAAAGTTGTTATTACAGGGCTATATTACGCTTAATGACCTAGGATCTAAGTTTATACACAAACAAAATACTTTATTTTGGTCTAAGCATAGTAAGAAGGGTATTAAATCGAAAATATTTAACACAAAATGTGGATGTATGGATTTAGTCTCTTTGCATACCCCTCCTATGAAGAAAAATGCACTGTTGATTGATGGTTGGTTGAGTTGAGGTTATGTATGTTTATGTTTAGCGTACAAGAATTGAATATTTGTATTTCGCTCGGGGTTTATGTTCGAAGCTATTTTACTTGATATAGTAAGTATAAGTATATAACTATTGTACTAGTAAGTTGGCGTTTAATTGGTTTGCCAGCAACTACAAAGATAACATGAGATTGTGTGAGTTTTACTTTGTAGATTTACGGATCATTTGAGACTTATTTCATATTTTAGACCGAGACATTCAAGACGAAATATGAGGAGGTTGAAGAGGGAAGTGGTGTCTCAAACTGAAAATAATAGTGCACTAGAGGAGTCAAGACAAATGTTATTAAGATTTGAGAAGGCACATCATAGCTTTTAGCTGAAAGCGTGAAGCAATTGGCAGCTTCTTTGGCCCAAAATGCGGTTGCCCATTCCATGCGGTTAGAAAAGGTAAGCTATCATTATTTTAAGTCATGGATGAGAAAAGAAAAAGAGCTTTTGAGATGTAAAGATAGTATACCTTTATTTTTTTTATTTTGCAGGGGGAAATGCATTTACACATTGAGTGTGGGGCTCCCGGGCCGCTAGTCGGCCCAGACTACCCACTAAAACCCCCTGCGGCGTTTCCGCACCTGCCGTTGGTGGGGGCGTCATGGGATCGCGTACATTCTTCCACGACGCCCCCCGGCTTTGCCTTACGGCACCTTCACATGGCGAGGTGACGGGCGTATTGTGCCCGCCGCCTGCCTCTACGTCCTCGCCTTCGGGGAGGCGCTTCGGCTCGCGCCTCACGCTCCCTCTCGGCGGCCTCCTTCTGCGACATTACTGTTTCGCAGAAGGAGGAGAAAGCATCCCAGCGATTCTCGCTGCTCAGCATCTTACTAATGATGCTGTGCAGCGAGAGATCGTAAGCTCCCAAAACAACAACCAAGGCCACCCTTTCAGTGGCCCATTTTGCACAGTCTGCCAGAGTGTGTTGGGCCGTATCGTCCGGCTCCTCATGGCATAAAAGATAGTATACCTACTGCTGTTCAAAAATGTATATTTTGCTTACAGAATAAACGTTGCTGCTGTCGTCGTTCCAAAGATGAGCTAACCAAGACCTCCCCTAAAGAAGTATAATGTAGAATTTGAGAAGTGAAAACAATAAACAATTTTTTTATTTAAATTTTAAATTTGTTTTATTAGATTTAATCTTGTCAAAAATGTTTTATTGAAACTTAGCCTTCAAAGAAGGCTCTCGTTCACGTCCAAAACTAAGGCTCGCCTTGCCTCCATACGACGGCGGCGTCGTCGTCGCCGGCGATCTTCCCGATTCGCCAAATCCAACTTTTGCCAACACAAATCGTTCATTTTCCAATTTTGCGCCTGAAAAGTAAATAGATAGGTATGAAATTATAAGGTAGGTAGGAAAGAACATTACTCGGTAATTGTGTATGATGCTGTTTTTACTATAATTCTGTAGGAAATTATATAAAAGGTACTAACAAGCTTTGCAAAGTTAACTATCCATGTACGTCTGCAATGCGTCAGCAACACTCGATAAACACTGCAAAGTGACATCTCATTTGGCATTTCTAAAACGTTAAAATTTAGCGCGATACCGTTTCAGTGCGTGTTCGTGCGATACAAGAAACGCGTAGGTCACGGCGATACGGCGGTGCGCTGCATTTAGGTGAGCCTGACGCGAACGTGACGTGTATGTCATTATTTGATTACGGCAATACGAAATCGATCGTTAAGACGCAAACGCAGTCAAGACGCGCTGCATAAAATTACGGCGATCGGCCCGCAGGTGCCCGACAATTTGAGCTCGCACCCACTCGTAACTAGAAACTCATAACTGGCATTAAAATACAAGTCAATTTCATAAGTGAAGTGGCAGCGACCGCCAGAGTTCCGCAGTAATGCCTACCTGTGCCCGACAATTTGAGCCCGCACCCATTCGTAACTGGAAACGCACAACTGACATTACAAGTAATCACTTTGTTTTCAGTTTGAGACTCTAACTCTTATTCATAACCAAAGCTATAGAATGATTTTATATTGCAATTAACGAGTAGCTTTGCATTTTAAGATATACTTAAAATTTAAAGGACATTCGAACCTATATTGCATTTTGCATAATAGTAGATATCATTACAAACATAATTACCTATTTTATTAGAAAATCGGGTCCGGGTGTAGGGTTGGCCTTCTAATCAAAAAATGTGCGATTACATCAAAACGATTACCGCCCAATCTGAACCATCTCCCATGAGAACACCGGTTACGGGTGAGTGCGAGACCGACAATTTGAGTGGCGCGTCACCCGGACGTTTCCGGTTCCGCTAGGCCTCCGCCACGACCGTTATTATTTTTATTACCCGGCGTAACTTCATATGAACCAGTAATAACATAATAATACATGAAAAAGGATCACCATTCGCAAATGTGACAGTACATGCAAGTCAAGTTACTTGTCAAGTTACATGAACTTGACTTGCATGTACTGAACTTTTATGCTGCAAATAAACAAAAAATTGGTCAGGTTGTTTTCTTGTTGACTGTACTTATCAAATGTAATCTAATTATTTTTAAAACTATGTAGGTAGTATATAATTCATTGAGTTAAGTTAGTTCACGTTTAGTTCAAATGTTGGATATAGAATACCAGTATCTCTCCAATCCGCGTTGGGCCTTCGTGGTGGGTCATGGCCCCTTCTCCTCATCCATAGAGTCCCAGCATTCAAATGGCTGATGATGATCTACATACCTTGATCCTGTAAGCAATTCGTTTTATATTTCTTTTTGAGGCACATAAGTGTTAATAGTATGTTATTCTCAAAGATACATCCTTATATTATGAAAGACGTAAAGACAAAAACGCCTTTTCAGCTCACATCATCCAAATAAACCTGTGCAACGATTTTTCGCAAATAAAATATGAATTAATAAAGAAAGTAGAATTTAAATATCAATTAGCATAAAATGATTGAAAGCAAAATTAACTTAGAGTTGTACTGAGGGAGGCACTTAAAAGGCTACCCAGAATATTTGAATTAATCCGTGAATGATATAAATTGATCTTAGAAACAATCGCTAAAATGTGGTCGCTCTTCGCTTTGCACTGAAGATATTCATTTAAATATAACAAAATAATGTATTTGAATTTGTAAATTTGTGCATTAATAAGTCGTATTCTTGATAACTTCTTAAATACGTAAAACTTTTCGGACGGCATATTTTCAAATTAGAAGGGAGTTGCGAAGTTTCCTCTCGAAAAATTGTCATTGAAATGTCTGAGAGTTGGTTAGTTGAATATTCAATGTTTTGTCTGCTTTAGCTATTCATCTCAGGTATAGGTACCTAATTATTTATGAGCCGTCAAGTAGACTCTCTGAGACGGCTTTCACGTAATTGAAACCGTTTCAATTTGTTTTGCAAAGGTTTTATAAATATTTCTCTTTTTTTTACTTTATATACCTAATGTACTGTTCCTTGAGCAATATGTAGCAAGTCATTCCATGTTACTTTTGAGCTTTGGCCTTATTGAGATCTTCCGGTACAGGAGGAAGGGCAGTTGGGGCATGTTAAAAGATGAGCCATAGATAGGACAGGTGCACAACCGCAGAGGCTATCAGATGAGTACCCCCACCTAACTCTGTTTTCATGGCATCTCCCAACACCTGCCTGGAGTCTGCTTAGAGTCCTCCGAACTGCCCAGGGAAGATTACCATCAACTTGAGGTAAGAACTTCTAGACCTTTCGGTCCGTAGATGGCGGAGGATACTTATATGGCAACAAAAGTACTCATGAACCAAGTTAACGATTTATTTTCTTTATTTTATCCAATAATTATTTTGAATTCAGCCACACACATGTAACGCGTTCGTTCGTATATCATAAATTAAATTAACGTCCATTTATCTTGTTTTTGTGTATTGTCTGAACAGTCCAATAATGCTTACGTCAAATTTGGTTTAAAAATGGCGCACAGTGGGATTTTTTGTGCAAAACGAAAAATGAATGAAAAGGATCAATTTGGTGGCATTCATCCAAGACTTTTTAAATAGGATACATACACAGCGGATAATTACTTCCCTTCGGTTATTTACGGGTACCCTCGTCACACGGAGCGCTTGTTTTACACGTCATTCTTGTTTGCTAATGAAAAAAGTGCGCGGCAGAAAAATAAATTGCTTTTTATTGTTCAGTGGCGGTCCGGCGGGTGCGTAAATCAGAGATTATAAAGGTTGGGAATGCTGTTCACTCTAAGCCAGTGCAAACAACGCGTCAGGAGAATGATAACGATTAGAAATACTGCAAACATTACTGGCCCCTCGATTATGATGCCTAAAAGTTTAAAGCTTCGCCAGCGTAACGGAGATGTGGTGAATCGGATAATAGTGTATCAGCGTTTTAAGTCAAATAGGTGATTCTAAACTTTTGGTTTCAAATCATAATTGTACCAAAGATAATAAAAAAAAGAAAATTAAACGACGTGACAATATTTTTTAACCGTGATAATGATTTTCTTTTGTCACAGTTTGTGCTATTATGAATTCATTTTTCATTAAAATTTGGAACTTTTACAGAATAAAAGGGAAAAATCACGCAATCAGCTCACAGTAAAGTTTAACAAAAGCTTTACTGGCTAAGAACGGAGAAAGAATACTAATCTCAACCCGTGTCGCTGCTAAACCCCGCATAGGAGTGGGCTCAAGAGAATTAAGAAAATCTTGTACGGTACAGAAAGTACTTGCCTACTATACCTATACAATTTATAAGTATCTACAAATGACTAGATATAATTTTGTGAATAACTAGCTTCTCCTCACGGCTTCCCCCTTAATAATTTCACACATATAACTTCACCTGAATTACAATGAACCATTGGTAAAATCGCATCAAAATCCCTTTTATTACATTTAAACAGATAAACAAACGCAGTGGGAAATGTTATTTTAGTATTGTAATGTTTATATGTCGTATGATACGCATATTTATCTTTTTTGCGTGCGTGGAAATTAAATAATAACTCTCATTTTCATTCATGTCCGACGACTACCACATCGTAAATGTTAAATTATTATTATAAAACTAGTAGGTTGTTACTTGTTAATTTCATGACATTGTTTGTACTACTAATCTAATACTATAAATGCATGATTGGATTTAAATAAAGTTTGATTATTGATTTGGTCTATAAACTAACCATCAAATAAATAAAACCATCTAGGTATATATATATATATTTTGGGTTTCTGTCAATTAGTAGTAAACACAGTTCAAGCACTCTTAGTTAAACATAAATAGCATTATAACTAGCTTTTGCCCGCGGCTTCGCTCGTGTTAATCCTTTCTTTGCGGATGCCTACGTCATAACATCTACCTGCATGCCAAATTTCAGCCCGATCCGTGGTTTGGTCTGTGCGTTGATAGATCACTATGTCAGTCAGTCACCTTTGAGTTATATACAAGGTTATTTTGTAACTACTGGCCAAATTTTTACAATATGCTTATACACATACTTGGAAAACAACTACGCCCGAAAGAAATTTATAGTAAAAGAATAACTTAAAATTTCAACTTTCCATACTAAGTCCCATCAGCTGATCGACTAATTAGTATGGGAAGAAAAAAATATTTTTTTATTTCTTGACATTTATTTTTTTGGAAACTAGCTCAATTTCATCAACCAAATCTGCTGCGAAAATTAGGCCAATGGTTTCAAAATAACCCTGTATATATAGATAAAAAAAAGTTGGCCGTCATGGGACACCAGTAAGATGTAAAACATCTGAGCGTCGTGACACGACAGCCTTGCTGTTTGCCGTCACGGCATTCGAGTCTATTTTACTGCCAAGTCGCACCCATAGATGTTTAACATCAAAAAATCAATTCTATTCTTTTTGCATAAATGAGAAAAAATCCATACAAACCTCACTAACTTTCACACTCATCTTATCAGCATCTAAGATTAAAAATTAGGTAAGACTGTAACCAACTCCGAGAACAAACACGTTGCAAACTTAGATTTATGGTAATACCGTGTAACATCACGTCTCATCCATCATGGGAGGAGTACCCTGGGAATCCCTGACAGGGCGATGCATCGCGTCTCGCCGTCTTCATTAGCAGCTATGATTCAATACTCGGTATTATCGACTAGCTGTGCGTTGTGGCTCTGCTTTTGTGGGACAGCTTGGTATATATATAAATAAATAAATAAATATATACGGACAAATCACACAGATTGAGTTAGCCCCAAAGTAAGTTCGAGACTTGTGTTATGGGTTATATATATGCTGGAATAAGGATAACCTTCAATTAAAGTGATGGTGGGCCACCCGCCGCCTGTGCGTGGTTAAAAGGACTCAAATACTGCACGCATTACGTTTGGTAGTTCTCATAGACTAGTACCACATCCTTCTGGTGAAGAAAACATCGTGTGAAAACCTGCACATTGGCTGAATGTTTAATTTATTAGTGTATATACGGATGGCGGTAGTCGTAAAAGTTATGTCAGAATAAAATCTGACACCATTGTTACTAACACTCTCTATAAAAGAGATATAATAAGCAGATTCTTAATATATGAAACTAAACTAAGCATTAAATAGAATGACTTCCTTGCTTCTGATCACTTGGGGTGAACTACAACATCCAAAATCCAAATACTGCTGTATAGTTTGATGGTCATGCTAAAACAGTTGATTGCAATGGAAAATACAACACAGTATTTTTTTCACATAACGAATAATGTAGAAATTCTTTAGTAATAAAATCGCATACACTCATATACAATACATGGCAACAATTTCCAGAACAGGCGGGAAATCCGATGACACAGATTATCGGGAGAAATCAAAACGCTCCGAGAAAAAAAGCAAACCGTGTCACTAAGATTCTTGATAATATTCCTCGCAAGTGAGTTTTTCGCGCCAATTTTTTCTGTGTTTGTTTTTACTTAACGTGAAACGCGTCATTGACAGCCTTATTTCTTGCAGGCAAGCGTAGGAGCTAGATAAAATATTTTTAATGTTTTGTGTCTTGAAATTTCTGTCTTTTATCTTAACAACGACAGTTGAGTTAAGTTACCTATATTTTAGAGAGACATTATATTACTCTCTGACATTAGTTATTCACATTATTAATTCGTGATCTAATCAACGTACATTAATAAGTTATAATAACCGCTATAGCAAATCATGATTAACTAATTCAGTGAAGCATTAGTTAGTCCATCGGGAAAAAATCCCTGTGGTACAACCAGTTAGACTACGTAAGTTGTACTACGGGGCACAAATGAAGATTACACTGTCCACGCATTGCAAGTGCGCGCAGCTCGTTAGTTAAATTAGAATGCTGCTGTGCATGTTTGACTATTGATCACGCAAAAACTACAAAATCAGGAATAACGCAAGAAGATAATT
>CM031584.1:11580740-11628226 GCA_018467065.1 Ephestia elutella
CCTTTCTTTTGATGATTTTAATACAGATAAAGGTTTTCAATAATTTTCGTTACCACTAGTATGAAATAAATCCAAAGTAACCCTTTACATCAAATTTCAAATTATATACCATCGCAATTCTTAAAGCTGCGAACTACCAGCGTTTCGGAACGACCACTGCTGAGAAGAAACGCCGAAAGAAACTCATTACAGTATTGGTCGCTATTATGTCATTCTGACATAACATGATTTCTAATTTTTATTTTGGTATGTTTTTTCTATATTACTATTATATATTATAGTACTTTATAAAAGAACGCGAACAATCTCATAGGAATCATATAAATATCTGCATCAATAAATTTAAAAGATATTATTTACATCATGTGCATGGTCCAAAGAATGCGAACAATCTCATAGGAATCATATAAATATCTGCATCAATAAATTTCGATTCTCATCTCGCAAATTGGGATCATTAAAATATTCTGCGCCATTTCCTTTACCGAAAGTCACTTAGTTTCACAGATTTTAATCTCATCATAATCAACATGTCCACTTTCCCAACATCGGCCACTTATCCTTTTTCTTTTTTTTTTTAATCATACTAAAAATTCATTCCTTCATAGCAACATAATTGTTAGAGGTAGATACTTGCCGAATTTGAAAAATTTTAACAACCACATGTCGGTATATTGCATTTATTTACTTGTATTTTGATCATATTTTTATTATTTTTTAATTTGATCAACCCAGTTCAATGTTTGTAGAAATTGTATTTTATAATAATAACTTACTACAGTTGAAAGATGAACAACGACAACTGTTACAGTGTGTCAAAACTTGGAAGAAATGCCAGAAATATTGTTAATTATTTTGGTCATGAAGTAGACACGATACCATTGCTTGGCGTAAATTCTGGATCTAAACTTAGCCGGAACAGTATATAGACCTTCTCTATAAAACACACACAAATAAGGATTTGCTGTTAATAAAGCATGAGTTGCTTATTAGTTAAATCTGTTAAAGCAGCAACTAATTTAAAATCTAAATAACAAGGATAATGTTTTTTTTTTTTTTTTAACTTAATGTTATGTAGGTACTGATCAAAGGATCAGTATTGCCATTCAACTTGGCAATTCTGCCAGTCTTCTGGGCACCTTACCGCAAGGCAACATCTTGTCAGGACGACATTAAATTTATCCATACCTACTTTAGTTTTATGTTAATGTTTCCAGTCCAGTGTCAATTTCAATTAATACTATATTAAAATAATCATTTTATTAAATTGTATGTAATGTACCTACATTAGTTTAATAAAATACATATTTGTTTATGCATTAGCTTAGGAGTGACTATTCTGTATTTTTAAACTTAATTTGGCAATAAGTTTTTTGTAACCTGTCAGTAGCAGGTTCAGAATTTATATATTTTTTAATGATCTGCATTAAACATTTTTCCAATATACATTATATTTAATTGCAACCCAACAATATGGATTTGCTAAGACTGGACGTCTCCAATACTTTTATAGCTGCTGGACAACAATCATTTCTTTGACCACCTATGTGGAATAGCTGTTAAATTAATAACAGTCGTTACTTTATCCGTTACAGTCACCCATATACGGAATAGCTGTTAACAGTGGAACTCTTTTGTGTAGGATAGCACACCACTAGACCCAGGCCCATTTAAACAAAACATTTGACCTGACCGAGAAATTAACCCGGGACCACACAAGTAGGTTGTCGTTATTGTCCTTACACATTGATTACTTATCCACCTTTGTGGATTATTGCTGTTAACAGTCGCATAAACACATATTGGTTATTCTCAATTAGATATAAACTTAAATACCTAATTGGAATAACATTTATTCGTAGCACAAAGTGCACATCAATTTTTTTTCTTTATACGTTTTATATTGGGTAGTTTTAGCAATTTAATGCTGACTATGAGCATTTTAACTGCAGATTCCGTTTAATTTAATGCTAGCTTAACAATTCATAATATTTTTATTTGTAGCACAAAGTACACATCAATATTCATTATTTGTTCGTTTTATTTTGGGTAACCTTAGCAATTTAATGCTGGTTAAACGATCCATAATATCGATTCATCTGAATTCATACCTTGGTTCACAAAGGTAACTTTAGCAATTTAATGATGACTTCAGGCAATAAAATTGCCGAGGTCGATTTAATGCTGATTTATCAATCCATAATTATGGACTCATAAACAAAGGTACTAAAATACTGTTGGATATTAAGTAGGAGTATAAAATAGTAAAAATAACATTTAGGTGACACCATGTATTTAGATATTTTAACTGCTTTTCTCTATTTTCAAATAAATATTGTGTTGTCATTACAATTAACTGATTCATTGCTAACTCGTCAATGATCAATGGAAAATAATATCTCCTTACACATCATTACAATTGGAAATTTTAATAAACTAAACTATGAATAGTTTTAGAACAGCATTTATGTATGGTATATAGTGCATTAAAGAACAATTAATGTACTTTGTTCATGCACATAAACTTGCTTCTTGGGGTACCATTGTGATTAGTGAAGTAAATTAATGTAAACATATAAAGGCAACCGAGTGTACCTTCGTTAAAGTAGTTATTGTAGCATCAATTAATATCAAAATCGTTGGGCATAGCCCAGTTACTGTATTTGTCAGGACCGAACAATCATACTTAAATCCTTTGTAATAAACTTAATTTGTGTTTTCACCAATGAGTTCAATTAATTCGCTTTCAATGAAATACCATTTTGTTTTACAGGGTAGACTGTAAAATAATAATTGAGTAAAGTGAATAAATGCCTCCATTTTATATTGTAGGTTTCCTGGTGGCTTAAACTTGTACATGTTATCGACATGTCTGTCATATTATGTTGAAATACGCTAAGTATTTACTGCCGTATTTTTTTTTATCCATTTATTTAGGTACCTATTTTATTTGTTTTACTTGTTTATTTCACATTAAATATACAATACATTTTAGTGTACAATCTACACTTCTTACACTTCCATACCCATAATACACAATGGAAGTTTTGCATTTTCCTTAAAGATATTTTTAACAAAAATCTTAATCACTGGATTGATTTCAAAATTTATTTCTGCGTTAGCACCTATATTATTTCTATGTAACATAATTTACCTCTAAATGGCCTCCTTGCAAAGCTGGGACGGGCCGCCAGTGTTACATAAACAAGTTTTTGTTTTCTGAATATTGTAATCACAGAGAACAACATCTTAATCGACGCATCTATCAATGTTCTGGTCAACCAGAAGCTGTAACGAACTCCACTGGTTAAAATATCATGTATTTTTAGAATCAGACTAATTATTTAAAACTGTCCTTCAATTTTTTTTTTTTTTCATTTTGGCGTGTATTTTCTTGCAACTCGGACGGTAGTTTCTTTATGATACTAGTCAACTTTTAACTATTTAGTTAAAATAATTCTTATATTTAGAGACATATCAAGAATATAGTTCCTAAAGTTCTTTCTAAAATTTACTTGCACCCTTGTAATTGTTTTAATACCTATTACTATTTATTTTTTATTTTACTCTTAGTTCAAATTTTGTGTTTTTTTTTTTTTTTTTCACAATATTAATCAATCATATGGAAAAAGTACACCATCGATTAAATATCAGTTAATTATAATAATCTCTCGGGTTGGGAACCAGGGAAACATGTTTTTTCTAGTTCAGGTACCAACCGACCACAATCCCTGTTCTGGTTGCACTTAGGTACCTTTATTATATAAAATATCGTCACAATGGACAGTTAAGTTAACCTCATATTAAACATGGTTTAGCTTATAGTACGTTGTTCAGAAACGCAATTATTATGGTAATAGATCAACAGATTGACAAAAGTATCACAGAAATTGGGTATTAGTTATTGTGATTGTGATGAGAAAATAATTATTATATTCCATTTTTATACCTATTTATTTCACTGTTTTATCTATGTTGATAATACCAAAGGTATAAAAACTTTAGAAAACAAAAATTCGTGTATCTTTCACAGTGACACTACACAAGCTTTAAATTTTTGTTTCTTATGTTAAATCGTTAAATTAAAAGTAGGTAATTGCTATATATACTTCGCTTTAGCAAAATAATCAATTATAAATATTCTGTCTTGTGACCTGCCGGTAGTGCCAGTCCAGCCGACCTCATGATTTGTATCACTGTAGTTACGTTTTAAACTGAGGTTTTAACCTAAGAAAACTAAGTATGCATTCATATTACTGGTTTATGTAACATTGTATAATGATAAATTGTAAACAGTGAATAAATGAATGAGCAAATATTTCAAATTATGTACAGAAAGTGCATTGTTAACAGAATAATACTCATTGTATTAAGCGAAAAGCTATTCATAAACAGTTAGGTGCCGCTCATCACAATCAGAGCCATTAAATCTTACGTGAAATCTGTATTTGTCGTTTATTGTTTAGTACCTACTTATTAACTTTTTCATATATGTATATCATCACGGCCACTATGGCCAAACTATAGATGCAGGAAAATATTGAAATTAATATTTAAATAAAAAGTATTGTTGTTATGTTGGTGCCAAGATCCCTTGAGCCATTCATGGTACCAAAGCCAATAAGGTCATTTTGTACCCTTTTCACTAAATTATTGATTATCGAGATGGCTGATTATTCTTTACGATATATTTTCTTAAGATTCTACCCTCGAATAAGAATCTAACGCGGGCGGAAGCCCAGTGATAGGATTATAAAATGAAATTGAATATTCCACCCACTTTCTTTGTTTTTTTTTTTTAAAGATTAATTAATGTACTCACGTTTATCTCGTCGCCAAATGTGCCGTTGGCACTAATATTATACGGCATAGTAACGTGCCCCGCCCCGCACGTTATGTGCCCCACAGCACAACCTGACCCGGGGCTTAACCGGGTCAGTTAACTGGGGCTCCACCGTATCCTGACTATTGGTATAAGTTGGTACAGAGCGACTAGATAGTCACTGAGAATGATAACAGCCTGTGCACTCGGGCAACCGTCCGCACACCGAGATGTATCTGAATATAATGAGTCACAGCTCAATGCGGGTAGCGGGGAACATGACGCTCCGCTGTACGCCACAGGTAACATTATGTTTGCGCTTGTAGTGCGGTTATTGTTTAAATCCTGTCTAAAAGCTCAAAATCTTTAAGCTTTTAGTACCATAATATACTCGAGGTTTATTAAAATATTTGTTAATATTTTGCAGGGTACCTATATATTTATTTTCAAGTAATCAAGTTAATTACCAACAAACAATGTATTCTGCAGATTCCCCGCAATAAAGAAGATATTACCGCAATTTAAAGGGGTTCGCTTACATTCGTTTTAACCAGCCGTAGACCTGTGTTGAGAGATTTAAGGTTATGTTCACAATGCGATTGGATTAGACAGATTTCTGCGGATTAGACGGATGTCCCAGAATGTTTAACTCAGAGGCTATACTAGATATAGAGCTTTAAATAGTAAGAGGTTTCAAGACAAATTACTCAGATAAGAAAGAAAGATAGCCTAAAGCGATTTTTTCGATCAGTTCAAAAGAAAAACAGCAGAACTAACATTCTATGTGTCACGATGGAAAACATTATAGGTATGCATGGAATGATTTACTAAAAAAAATTAAGAAAACTTACGAAGTCCCCTTCCGATTAAAACTCTCGATAACTTTTCTTTCACGTTATAAATAAATATTTTTTTAAATTTTATCATAGTTATTTATTTTTGTGTAAATAAGCAAAGGCCTTTAACTTTATAAGTCAAGGTTAAAAAAAAATATTATATTTTGTTTCCATTTTAAAATAGAGACAAATAGAGACTTTAGTTCATCAGAACGAACCAAAAATGCTTCCAAAAACTTGGCCAAAAGGCGTATATTAGAAATTGCAATAAAGCAGCCGTATTTCTTCCAAAAACCCCATGTGTATGAACCCTAATACCTCCGGACGCGGAAGTCCCGCCCGCCCAATGAAATATGATTCGCATTAAGTAAAGCTCTTGTTGTGTCCTGTTTTTGTCGCGTTTCGTGGACTCATATTTACAAGTGGGTTTACTTGAAATGCTTAAATAAATGCCGGCCCGACTGTATTAAGTATATTTCTGACTAATTCTGTATTATGAAGGGTAGATTTGTCTTCGCCGGATTCGAGCTTGTCTTTTATTATTATGGTTTTATGCTTTGTATGGAATATTTCATTTTATAGTAAAAAGCTTTATCGAATTAAATGGTATAATTTGTTTACTTATATCTATAAGGTTTAATAGATGTGTTCTGGTGCTTGACTTTCGGGATTACAATTATCTTCTTGCGTTATTCCTGATTTTGTAGTTTTTGCGTGATCAATAGTCAAACATGCACAGCAGCATTCTAATTTAACTAACGAGCTGCGCGCACTTGCAATGCGTGGACAGTGTAATCTTCATTTGTGCCCCGTAGTACAACTTACGTAGTCTAACTGGTTGTACCACAGGGATTTTTTTTCCCGATGGACTAACTAATGCTTCACTGAATTAGTTAATCATGATTTGCTATAGCGGTTATTATAACTTATTAATGTACGTTGATTAGATCACGAATTAATAATGTGAATAACTAATGTCAGAGAGTAATATAATGTCTCTCTAAAATATAGGTAACTTAACTCAACTGTCGTTGTTAAGATAAAAGACAGAAATTTCAAGACACAAAACATTAAAAATATTTTATCTAGCTCCTACGCTTGCCTGCAAGAAATAAGGCTGTCAATGACGCGTTTCACGTTAAGTAAAAACAAACACAGAAAAAATTGGCGCGAAAAACTCACTTGCGAGGAATATTATCAAGAATCTTAGTGACACGGTTTGCTTTTTTTCTCGGAGCGTTTTGATTTCTCCCGATAATCTGTGTCATCGGATTTCCCGCCTGTTCTGGAAATTGTTGCCATGTATTGTATATGAGTGTATGCGATTTTATTACTAAAGAATTTCTACATTATTCGTTATGTGAAAAAAATACTGTGTTGTATTTTCCATTGCAATCAACTGTTTTAGCATGACCATCAAACTATACAGCAGTATTTGGATTTTGGATGTTGTAGTTCACCCCAAGTGATCAGAAGCAAGGAAGTCATTCTATTTAATGCTTAGTTTAGTTTCATATATTAAGAATCTGCTTATTATATCTCTTTTATAGAGAGTGTTAGTAACAATGGTGTCAGATTTTATTCTGACATAACTTTTACGACTACCGCCATCCGTATATACACTAATAAATTAAACATTCAGCCAATGTGCAGGTTTTCACACGATGTTTTCTTCACCAGAAGGATGTGGTACTAGTCTATGAGAACTACCAAACGTAATGCGTGCAGTATTTGAGTCCTTTTAACCACGCACAGGCGGCGGGTGGCCCACCATCACTTTAATTGAAGGTTATCCTTATTCCAGCATATATATAACCCATAACACAAGTCTCGAACTTACTTTGGGGCTAACTCAATCTGTGTGATTTGTCCGTATATATTTATTTATTTATTTATATATATACCAAGCTGTCCCACAAAAGCAGAGCCACAACGCACAGCTAGTCGATAATACCGAGTATTGAATCATAGCTGCTAATGAAGACGGCGAGACGCGATGCATCGCCCTGTCAGGGATTCCCAGGGTACTCCTCCCATGATGGATGAGACGTGATGTTACACGGTATTACCATAAATCTAAGTTTGCAACGTGTTTGTTCTCGGAGTTGGTTACAGTCTTACCTAATTTTTAATCTTAGATGCTGATAAGATGAGTGTGAAAGTTAGTGAGGTTTGTATGGATTTTTTCTCATTTATGCAAAAAGAATAGAATTGATTTTTTGATGTTAAACATCTATGGGTGCGACTTGGCAGTAAAATAGACTCGAATGCCGTGACGGCAAACAGCAAGGCTGTCGTGTCACGACGCTCAGATGTTTTACATCTTACTGGTGTCCCATGACGGCCAACTTTTTTTTATCTATATATACAGGGTTATTTTGAAACCATTGGCCTAATTTTCGCAGCAGATTTGGTTGATGAAATTGAGCTAGTTTCCAAAAAAATAAATGTCAAGAAATAAAAAAATATTTTTTTCTTCCCATACTAATTAGTCGATCAGCTGATGGGACTTAGTATGGAAAGTTGAAATTTTAAGTTATTCTTTTACTATAAATTTCTTTCGGGCGTAGTTGTTTTCCAAGTATGTGTATAAGCATATTGTAAAAATTTGGCCAGTAGTTACAAAATAACCTTGTATATAACTCAAAGGTGACTGACTGACATAGTGATCTATCAACGCACAGACCAAACCACGGATCGGGCTGAAATTTGGCATGCAGGTAGATGTTATGACGTAGGCATCCGCAAAGAAAGGATTAACACGAGCGAAGCCGCGGGCAAAAGCTAGTTATAATGCTATTTATGTTTAACTAAGAGTGCTTGAACTGTGTTTACTACTAATTGACAGAAACCCAAAATATATATATATATACCTAGATGGTTTTATTTATTTGATGGTTAGTTTATAGACCAAATCAATAATCAAACTTTATTTAAATCCAATCATGCATTTATAGTATTAGTCTATTAGTAGTACAAACAATGTCATGAAATTAACAAGTAACAACCTACTAGTTTTATAATAATAATTTAACATTTACGATGTGGTAGTCGTCGGACATGAATGAAAATGAGAGTTATTATTTAATTTCCACGCACGCAAAAAAGATAAATATGCGTATCATACGACATATAAACATTACAATACTAAAATAACATTTCCCACTGCGTTTGTTTATCTGTTTAAATGTAATAAAAGGGATTTTGATGCGATTTTACCAATGGTTCATTGTAATTCAGGTGAAGTTATATGTGTGAAATTATTAAGGGGGAAGCCGTGAGGAGAAGCTAGTTATTCACAAAATTATATCTAGTCATTTGTAGATACTTATAAATTGTATAGGTATAGTAGGCAAGTACTTTCTGTACCGTACAAGATTTTCTTAATTCTCTTGAGCCCACTCCTATGCGGGGTTTAGCAGCGACACGGGTTGAGATTAGTATTCTTTCTCCGTTCTTAGCCAGTAAAGCTTTTGTTAAACTTTACTGTGAGCTGATTGCGTGATTTTTCCCTTTTATTCTGTAAAAGTTCCAAATTTTAATGAAAAATGAATTCATAATAGCACAAACTGTGACAAAAGAAAATCATTATCACGGTTAAAAAATATTGTCACGTCGTTTAATTTTCTTTTTTTTATTATCTTTGGTACAATTATGATTTGAAACCAAAAGTTTAGAATCACCTATTTGACTTAAAACGCTGATACACTATTATCCGATTCACCACATCTCCGTTACGCTGGCGAAGCTTTAAACTTTTAGGCATCATAATCGAGGGGCCAGTAATGTTTGCAGTATTTCTAATCGTTATCATTCTCCTGTCGCATTGTTTGCACTGGCTTAGAGTGAACAGCATTCCCAACCTTTATAATCTCTGATTTACGCACCCGCCGGACCGCCACTGAACAATAAAAAGCAATTTATTTTTCTGCCGCGCACTTTTTTCATTAGCAAACAAGAATGACGTGTAAAACAAGCGCTCCGTGTGACGAGGGTACCCGTAAATAACCGAAGGGAAGTAATTATCCGCTGTGTATGTATCCTATTTAAAAAGTCTTGGATGAATGCCACCAAATTGATCCTTTTCATTCATTTTTCGTTTTGCACAAAAAATCCCACTGTGCGCCATTTTTAAACCAAATTTGACGTAAGCATTATTGGACTGTTCAGACAATACACAAAAACAAGATAAATGGACGTTAATTTCATTTATGATATACAAACGAACGCGTTACATGTGTGTGGCTGAATACAAAATAATTATTGGATAAAATAAAGAAAATAAATCGTTGACTTGGTTCATGAGTACTTTTGTTGCCATATAAGTATCCTCCGTGATCTACGGACCGAAAGGTCTAGAAGTTCTTATCTCAAGTTGGTGGTAATCTTCCCTGGGCAGTCCAGAGGACTCTAAGCAGACTCCGGACTGGTGTTGGGAGATGCCATGAAAACAGAGTTAGGTGGGGGTACTCGTCTGATAGCCTCTGCGGTTGTGTACCTGTCCTATCTATGGCTCATCTTTTAACATGCCCCAACTGCCCTTCCTCCTGTACCTTGGAAGATCTCAAAAAGGCCAAAGCTCAAAAGTTACATCGAATGATTTGCTACATATTGCTCAAGGAACAGTACATTAGGTATATAAAGTACAAAAAAAGAGAAATAAATATTAAACCTTTGCAAAACAAATTGAAACGGTTTCAATTACGTGAAAGCCGTCTCTGAGAGTCTACTTGACGGCTCATAAACAATTAGGTACCTATACCTGAGATGAATAGCTAAAGCAGACAAAACATTGAATATTCAACTAACCAACTCTCAGACATTTCAATGACAATTTTTTGAGAGGAAACTTCGCAACTCCCTTCTAATTTGAAAATATGCCGTCCGAAAAGTTTTACGTATTTAAGAAGTTATCAAGAATACGACTTATTAATGCACAAATTTGCAAATTCAAATACATTATTTTGTTATATTTAAATGAATATCTTCAGTGCAAAGCGAAGAGCGACCACATTTTAGCGATTGTTTCTAAGATCAATTTATATCATTCACGGATTAATTCAAATATTCTGGGTAGCCTTTTAAGTGCCTCCCCTCTCAGTACAACTCTAAGTTAATTTTGCTTTCAATCATTTTATGCTAATTGATATTTAAATTCTACTTTCTTTATTAATTCATATTTTATTTGTGAAAAATCGTTGCACAGGTTTATTTGGATGATGTGAGCTGAAAAGGCGTTTTTGTCTTTACGTCTTTCATAATATAAGGATGTATCTTTGAGAATAACATACTATTAACACTTATGTGCCTCAAAAAGAAATAAAAACGAATTGCTTACAGGATCAAGGTATGTAGATCATCATCAGCCATTCGAATGCTGGGACTCTATGGATGAGGAGAAGGGGCCATGACCCACCACGAAGGCCCAACGCGGATTGGAGAGATACTGGTATTCTATATCCAACATTTGAACTAAACGTGAACTAACTTAACTCAATGAATTATATACTACCTACATAGTTTTAATAATAAACAAAACAACAACCTGACCAATTTTTGTTCATTTGCAGCATAAAAGTACAGTACATGCAAGTCAAGTTCATGTAACTTGACAAGTAACTTGATTTGCATGTACTGTCATTTGCGAATGCTGATCCTTTTTCATGTATTATTATGTTATTACTGGTTCATATGAAGTTACGCCGGGTAATAAAAATAATAACGGTCGTGGCGGAGGCCTAGCGGAACCGGAAACGTCCGGGTGACGCGCCACTCAAATTGTCGGTCTCGCACCCACCCGTAACCGGTGTTCTCATGGGAGATGGTTCAGATTGGGCGGTAATCGTTTTGATGTAATCGCACATTTTTTGATTAGAAGGCCAACCCTACACCCGGACCCGATTTTCTAATAAAATAGGTAATTATGTTTGTAATGATATCTACTATTATGCAAAATGCAATATAGGTTCGAATGTTTTTCAAATTTTAAGTATATCTTAAAATGCAAAGCTACTCGTTAATTGCAATATAAAATCATTCTATAGCTTTGGTTATGAATAAGAGTTAGAGTCTCAAACTGAAAACAAAGTGATTACTTGTAATGTCAGTTGTGGGTTTCCTGTTACGAATGGGTGCGGGCTCAAATTGTCGGGCACAGGTAGGCATTACTGCGGAACTCTGGCGGTCGCTGCCACTTCACTTATGAAATTGACTTGTATTTTAATGCCAGTTATGAGTTTCTAGTTACGAGTGGGTGCGAGCTCAAATTGTCGGGCACCTGGCCGCGCGCACGACACAGGCATTACTGCGGAACTCTGGCGGTCGCTGCCACTTCACTTATGAAATTGACTTGTATTTTAATGCCAATTATGAGTTTCTAGTTACGAGTGGGTGCGAGCTCAAATTGTCGGGCACCTGGCCGCGCGCACGATACAGGCATTACTGCGGAACTCTGACGGTCGCTGCCACTTCACTCATGAAATTGACTTGTATTTTAATGCCAGTTATGAGTTTCTAGTTACGAGTGGGTGCGAGCTCAAATTGTCGGGCACCTGGCCGCGCGCACGACACAGGCATTACTGCGGAACTCTGGCGGTCGCTGCCACTTCACTTATGAAATTGACTTGTATTTTAATGCCAGTTATAAGTTTCTAGTTACGAGTGGGTGCGAGCTCAAATTGTCGGGCACCTGGCCGCGCGCACGACACAGGCATTACTGCGGAACTCTGACGGTCGCTGCCACTTCACTTATGAAATTGACTTGTATTTTAATGCCAGTTATGAGTTTCTAGTTACGAGTGGGTGCGAGCTCGAATTGTCGGGCACCTGGCCGCGCGAACGACAAAGGCATTACTACGGAACTCTGGCGGTCGCTGCCACTTCACTTATGAAATTGACTTGTATTTTAATCCCAGTTATGAGTTTCTAGTTACGAGTGGGTGCGAGCTCAAATTGTCGGGCACCTGGCCGCGCGCACGACACAGGCATTACTGCGGAATTCTGTCGGTCGCTGCCACTTCACTTATAAAATTGACTTGTATTTTCTTTTCGTTCTTTTATAAAAAGCGCAGTTAATAAAGTGTAAAAGGAGCGATTGGATTCATAAAGTAAACCATGGTTTATTTTTATAGATGTTTCGAGGTTTGATGTTTAATAATTATTTGCTGTTAATACTTGTAGATTTTACAGACTAGCTATTGATGATACAGCAAAACTATTGATTGATTGAAATCATAGAGCAATATTTTTTGTATTTGTCTCCAAATTTATACCAAATAAATATTCGAACGAATCCACTGGGCAAAAAACAAATTCATCGGAGGACCATTGAAAAATATTTCGATCTTTTCTCTCGTGGATTTTACTTTCGTATTTTTGATGTGAGCTTGTTAGCATCTTACTTTATATTATTGAGCCAGAAATCAAGCGTTTCAATGCTCAATCGAATGACGTAAAGCTATTGTTCAATAATGATATTCACATCATTAATACACCGTATATCCACATCTGCATTCGTATATCCACAGTCGTTAGCGCGATTGTTTGCAAGGCTTGTCCGGCGAGGAACACGACACACGGCCATTTGTCACGCGACAAGTGGCCCTGCCTGCTGAATGTCTGAATATCCATTCAGAAACCCAGGCTCCTTGCCCATTGTCCCTAGGACAATGACCGCTTTTATCCCGTTGTCTCGCGATTAGTGTTGCCAACCGCAAATTAGTTTACTTGATATTACCACTTGACAGGGTGGTGTGTTTCGTACGTTCGTAACTGATATTTTCGCTACGGGGTAAAACTTTACTTACGTCACTATGTTAAAGCTCCTATTTTCAGATAATAGATATTATTTAGTGACAACATTAGTAAAATTTTAATAAAATACATTTTCAAAATTACTGTCAAAGATTTATATATGAAAAAAGCATGGAAAAGAAATACAATAACTGAAGTATTTTCGATCGACCGGACCGAGAAAAATATTAATCAGAAGTAGGAAGGATAATATATATCTCAATTTAACTCCTACGAGAGGTGGAACACTTGAATTCTTAGAAAATACATAGAAATAGCCACTGGAACAAGAGTTATTGGAATAGAAAAAGGATAATCTTTTATTGCCATGTCAACAGTAAAATATTCTTTCAAAGTCAACTATTTCTTTTGGGTTTTTGTCGTATTTCTAATAAACTGTGAGTACACAACAGGTACACTACATAATAAGACTGAAGTGGGTAAATACAAATTCAGACAATTTACTTTGATAGCAATAGCAAGAGAGAATGTTACATTACACGAACCCCTAGTGGGTTGTGTGGCAATTATACGTGGGCTTTTCTTGGATTTAATTGATAAAAGCATACAGTTATGATCTTCTTATCCAGCATGGTGTTTTTATTGAACTAAAAACAATGATAAAGGTGTAAATAAAATTATTAGGGGTAACGTAAAAGTATTCGGGTATAAAGCCTTTCTAAAAACCATAAAAAAGAAAAAAGCGTGATAATGTGTAGGTATTTAAAAGGCCTAAATTTTGATCATGAATCTCTATCAACTTTTTAATCACTATACACTGGCTGCGGAGGCGATCGGCTTGCGGGCCATAAATCTTTATAGTGGTTACCATTGTGGCCTATTCTGGATTGCGCATGTTTCGAGCTGCATACAACTATATTATTTTGTATAACTAGTTAGTCTACCCTCTTTTGTTTATGATAAACATATAAATATTATATTGACGAATCACACAGATTGAGTTAGTCCCAATCCCAAAGTTAGTTCGAGACTTGTGAATGGGATCATAACTTAATGATACAATATTTTATAACAAATACATATAAACATCCAAGAACCAGATCAATCTGGAAAAGATCATTTTCCATCTTGACCCGACCGGGGATCGAATCCGGGACCTCCGGTGTGGCAGCCCGGCGTAATGACCATTAGGCCACGGAGGTTGTCGTACGGATTATTACGGATATAGAAACACATTTGTAAGATACGACTACATACAGAAAGCATCCTATTCCTAGAAAGCTAGGCGGCCTAATTCACTACGTTCGCTAAATCTAGTATCGCCAAAAACTTTGTTGATTGAAAACGTTTTTGTAAAAGGAAGTTTGTTTCCGAGTAATAAAAAAAGTTTAAAAAAAATCACATAATAGAGATAGCTCATTTATTTTAATGATACAGTCACAACACTGCACTTAAAAACTATTTTATGCTTCTATGTGATTTATTATACGCTATAATTAATGCAAAACTTACGACTAATCACGCACGCATGATATAAAATCCGTTAAATCCTACTAATTTAGCAGTAAATACTTAAGCAACTTATTTTTCACAATAATTAGTTCTAACACAAAATTATAGATTTCGTGAAATGGTTGTTATTTCTCGCATATTTACTATACAACAATAATTAGGAATTACATTCTGTAATCAATTTTAAGCCAAAATAAGCAAGCGAAGTTGACGAGGGTCAGATACCATTTTAAAATTAAGTTTTAAACATTTAATTTATCCATGTATCGTATCACTAATACATTAAATTGGCATTGAAACTGAAGTACTTACTTAATTGTATTTTAGTTAGACTGCAACTTTCTTTTGCTACACCAAGTTACACTTTCTTAAATACCAGTTTGACTTTTTAAATACAGTTTTTAAGGAGTGAATTTATATTTTTAGGCAATAGAGATACATCACACATCTGGTAGGATATTAAAAAAATATGTTAGACAACTCTCTTTGTAGTAGTAGTCATTGTCTATGACCACATAGGTAGAGGTAGGTAAAAATTTGTAAAGGTTATGGTTATTACCATTTCTCGAAGATTCCAGATACAATTGCCTTCAGTCAATAACTCACAGACCTTTTTCAATACATAAAAATAATTCAGTGCTCCGTTGGGGCTGGCCGCGGCAGATACACGAAGAATCACGTAGGCTCTCCATTTATCATCGCAGTTTTGAGAGCGCGACGTGTCACGATAGGATAGCTCGACTCCGGGTGACCATTCTTAAGGCCATACCCAAGGCTGATCAGAGGGGGTGAGGGGCGGTACGTTAGCACCGCCTTAAAGCAGACACAATAAGGTTACTTTTCGAATTTTCTATAACTTGTGTTTTTGCTAGCGAGTTTTCGTTAGGCGCTTAGGGTAATTATTTTAGAGGTTTTCTTTTAATTATGATAAAACACTAAACATATTTAAAAAAAAGAGCCGGCATCGTTTTAAATAAATGTATTCTTTATTTAATTCTTTAAAAAAATTCTACTGTTATCGCTTAAATTACGGTGATTTTCGACGATAAAGGATAAAAAAAAACAGGATTATGTATTATGTTTTTTATCTAGTCTTATTAATTTTATTTGTAATTTGATTCGGTATAATTCTAGTTTAGTATTTTTCTCTTTACGGGATATTTTTCCTGCTTCAGTACTTCTACCCTATGGTTCACACTTGACATTTAAAGACAGTACATTTTCGGAAAATCCTGATTGGGTATAGCCTTAATGAAAATCAAGGATAATTACTTACTTTTTGTTCACTATAAGAGATTTCGAAATTTAAAAGTGATTGATAGTCATTTCATCTCAAAGATGAATTAATTTCAAACAAACAAATAATATTTCACAACTTTTTAGATTAAAGTTTATTAGGGAAAGTTGTTTAATAATTATCGATTGTTAAACAAGTCATAGCCAGTTAGTCAGTATTTCAAAATTGTGGGTCCGATGGACAGTGACTCGTCTACGTACTCGCATTTATATTATTATTTTATCCAACCACTTCATTAGTGCCGTCCATATGGTTTGCTTTACACTTATCATTGCAAGTTGGCCTCGCAAAATGTACCTCACAATAAAGTAAACAAAGTTACTCTGAACTGGGGGCAAGTATTTTTTTACAATACTGTAAGTATTTGTTACATGACTGTCGTCCAGATAATATAATAAACACCATAGATCTATTTTCTGGAAACCAGAAAAATTAGGATATTAATTAATAAAAGAAATATCAAAAAAACATTGAATAAACTCCATAAAGGTCTTTACATAATAGTTGATAGATCTAAGAAAAATGTTTCGTACCTAGTGTTTACAAAAATATGGACATCCTACTCCACTTGGGTTCTAAGGGGTCGTTGATATACGTTTTGCTAGATATCTATAGCATTGGTTCTTTGATGCAATTTTGTTTGAGATACTAGAATTTCTTTTTATTTCTAAGAATTGCTGTAATGTTCAAAATAGCTACTTTGTAAAGAATGTCGGCGTATTTGAAGTGCAAATTACATTCTATGTCAATTATTAATAAACTAACATTATTTTATTTATTATTTTTTCAGACTATAATATTAATTTGTGAATATGTTACTGTGCATAGATTTAGAATATACTCGAAGATACTGTGTCTTTTGAAATTGTATTTCATTCTTGCGTGACAACCATGACCAACCTTAAAGAAATAGATCAATTAAGTACCTAAATAGGTTATTTAAGTGTAAGTTATTTATTTGAAAATTACTTATCTCTACTGTGTTGCAACTTACCTATGTATCTCCACCTATGCATTATGCATGTCTCTCCAAATATTGTATTTATAAAACTGAATTGAAAGAAGCAATATTTTACTACATTAAAAGGTTAATAACAAAGGGTAAGTAAGTACCTGTTTAATATTAAGCCCCTTACAATCACATTAAATACTTACGGATACGCAAATTTGTTCAGAGCATTTCTCATTTACATTTGTAAATATACAACAAAAAGCATTAAAGGCACAGGTAACGGAGTGACAAGGGTTCCTTTTAGATATTATGTAAAGGTAGGTAATCAACTCTTTTAATGACTGCGACTTTAAAGTGATTTTTTCAGCATTTTACGCATTTATTTGACGCATGATGGCGAAATTTTTCAAACGTATAACTAGCTTTTGTCCTGCGGGAATTTCCCTCGGGAACATCGCTTTTTCCCGGGATGAAAGGTACCCTATTTCCTTCTCAGTACTTCTAACTATGTGTGTGAAAAATTTTAGGAAGATTCGTTCAGAAGATAAAGCGTGAAGAGGAAACAAACAAACAAATAAACCAACTCACTTTCGCATTTATAATATTAGTTTGGATCAGGATTTTTCAATTTTATAAATTGTGTTAACATGTATAACATACTAGCTGCATCCTTGGGCTCCGCTCATGTGCAAATTATGGGATATAAGTAGTAATCGGTAAAGCAGTTTTAGCATGAATTAGTGACAAAAAACCATTTATCAAAACATCCATTCACTTTCACACACTTTCACGTTTTATGGAGTCCTTGTTGTTTCAAGGCAAAAAGGTAATAGAGTACCTACAACTACAATATGCCACTAAGACCAATATAGACCAACCTTACTTGGTCTAGATCTAATATTAAGCAAGAAACGTAAGCAATTTGTGGCATACATTTCTAGATATATATTTTATTAAGGCAAAGGCCAAAATAAGCTATATATTTTATAAGTAAATCATTTTCTAAGAATATTTAATTACTGCGTAACAGAATACTGCTCATTATGTTCTTCAAGTTATTATCAAATCTATACATATAATAAAACAGTAAAAATATTTTGTCTGTACATTTAATATTTTTGACTGAAATGGATAGAGGGAGACCTAAAACGAACAATAGAAAGCAAAAAAATTTTTTTGGAATTTCTTGTCTGTCTGTCTGTCTGTCTGTCTGTCTGTCTGTCTGTCTGTCTGTATGTATGTACGCGTTTCACGCAAAAACTACTGGACGGATTTGAATGAAACTTTTTTTGTTGTATAGCTATTAAGCCTGGGCAACATATAGGCTATAATTCATTTCGAATACTGGAACACCTGATGAAGAACCATAACGGAACAGCTAAACTATAAGTAATATGGAAATGGTGCCTTAACAAAAATCGTTCAACCTGATGAGCATTTTCTGCCGACGTATAAAAATTGAAGATCTGGAACATCTGATGAAAAGCTCCAAGAGACCAGCTACACTATAACATATATGGAAATGGCGCCTTAGCAAAAATCGTTCAACCTGATGAGCATTTTCTGCTGACGTATAAAAATTGAAGATTGGGAACATCTGATGAAAAGCTCCAAGAGAGATTTTTCATCTAAGCGAAACTCACGCGGGCGAAGCCGCGGGCGACAGCTAGTCTATACATATAATAAAACAGTCATAATATTTTGTCTGTACATTTACTATTTTTGACTAAAATGGATAGAGGGACACTTAAAAAGAGCAATAGAAAACAAAAATTTTTTTTTGTAATTTCTTATCTGTCTGTCTGTCTGTCTGTCTGTCTGTCTGTTTGTATGTATGTACGCGTTTCACGCAAAAACTACTGGACGGATTTGAATGAAACTTTTTTTTGTATAGCTATTAAGCCTGGGCAACATATAGGCTATAATTGATTTTGAAAACTGGAACACCTGATAAAGAACCATAGCAGGACAGCTAAACTATAAGAAATATGGATATGGTGATTTAACAAAAGTCGTTCAACCTGATGAGCATTTTCTGCTGACGTATAAAAATTGAAGATCTGGAACATCTGATGAAGAACTGCAAGAGACCAGCTACACTATAACATATATGGAAATGGCGCCTTAGCAAAACTTGATTAATCTGATGAGCATTTTCTGTAGACGTATAAAAATCGAACATCCGAAACATCTGAAACAGTTTGGAACACAAAAAGACTTTTCGTCTAAGCGAAACTCACGCGGGCGAAGCCGCGGGCAACAGCTAGTTTATTATAAGTCTTTGAATGAATTACCTTGTAAATAATATCTTCTTTTGTTTCGCGAATCTATTATTCCAAAAATTAATAAGTAACACGAAAATCATGTTACATATAAAAACGACATGAGCGTAGCTGTGCCCCATGGGTTTGCTCCCGGGAGAATTTCCGAGATTCACCATAGTCATGATTATTATACACAGAAATAATTTTTAAAATTCTACGCACAGTTCCAGAGATAAGCACCCAAATAAACACACAATTTTAATATACGTATTAGGGTATATAGATTTTATGTTAAATTCTTTGTGGTTTATCAGCCAGCGTGGAAGCACCATTACTAAAGAAAATGGAAAAGTTTTTCAACCATTTTCTTTTGATCAAATCCGACCTTTGATACTAGTTGCTTGTTTTCAACTTTAGGCAGCCGACTTGTGACTTCTGGTAGTTATCCATTTTTGAACATAAAATTTTCAATTTGCTTTTAAACATTATTATGTGATGCAAAATTAAGCGCCAAATATTTCCGTAGAAGTTTTCTATAAATGTGACGAAAGGGGTAGTTGATGATATTTGTGCAGCAAAACGTACCAAAAGGCAGTAACGGATCGTCGCAATGACAAATGGTACCCGGGGCGGACAGATGGTTTCCTGAAGAACGCAGCTGCACTGATATTTCGGAGTAATCTCTTGTTGCAGTTGGAAAATCCTTAACATCTCTACTATTATTTTTTGACAACTGCAAATAATCCATTTATTTAATAACTGTGATTATTATAGTGGCTTTACTACCTTGCTATATTATATACTAGCTAGTGCCCGTGACTTCGTCCACGCGTAATTTACTATTGTTAATATCTCAAGTTCTAAGCAGCGTACCAAGGTAAAACCTGTGCCCGATTTTAAATTAGTCCTTCTACAGTGAAAACCGTATCAATTTAGGTCTAATAGTTTTTGCGTGATGCGCATATAAACAGACAGACATAAAGTAAAAAATTCCACAAAAAATGGTTTTGGCTTCCATTGGCGCTATAAAGACCACTCATAGTTTTTTTCTCAAATAACTTCGATGTACAGACACAAAACAGTAATTATAATAGTCTTTCCTCTAAAATAAGTTATACTACATTAATACGAGTGAACCCGTGGAAAAGCTAGTTCACTAATAATTCGAAAAGCCGACAAAACCAACGTCTTTTATGCAAAATGATTAATCGTTTAGCGGAAGATCTATACAATGTTAAAGTTATTTGTATACAATGCATTCTGTAGCCCACTTTTTCTTCATTAGTGTAACTATGTTTAGTGATTTATAGAACTAAAGTAAAGATAAAATAAGACCTGATAAAATAAGATCTGTGTAAGGATGTGTGGGTGTAAGATCAGTCACCCAAAATCAGGAAAGGAAGTTGAAATTTGGTACATAGAGTATTTTTATAGCCCCACGAAGCAATTTGAATGTAATTGTAATTAACAACACTATTGAATTGGGTAAAACTGTTAATGGTAGCGTACATAAATGAATAAAATAAATAAAAACATATAATTACGTATGTTTCCGCCGGAAAACTATGGATTTCTACTTGCCGTGGGTTCCTATTAGATACACTCGCCATTCTACTACTGAAAGGCCGAGTTATTAAGTATGATGTAGGTTGTTGTGTAAGATCAAATGCTTTCTGATTTGGACGTAAAACCAGGGATTTTAAAATTCTACCTAAAAATATATTATCACTTTCGATTCAAGAAGAGGATATCTCGTAAGTACATTTGTCATTATTACACGACTGACCAAAAAAGGAGTGTTATGTTTTCAGGGTTCATGTATGTATGTATGTATGTATGTATGTATGTAATTTCTTTATTCCACCATAAGTTCTGAACGGCTTAACAGATTTTGATGTGAGAGGTATTGTTAGATTCCTTGCATTAGCCCGAATGACATAGGCTATGTAAGATGTCAGTCGTGTTTTTTATTTTTAAATAATTAGCTTGTTTTCAATATTTAGCTAAGGATTTTACAAATGATCAATCATGATATCATCTACAATTAAAATGACTGATTAGCCATTCTGACAACTTTGTAACGGGAAAGTTCAACAAAAGCGTGTGTTTCTTGTTCTTACTTTCGTTACTGAGTTGATCGCAACTTTTCAATCTTTTCATACTTGTAACTTTTCTCATCCCAATCACGCTAAAACGATACATGTCCAAGGCAAATCCTGTGGGAGCAATACGGAATTGTTGCAAATACTTTTATGTAGTGTTAGTTTTATATCTTGTAGAAAAGCTTTAGATATCCTAATCTATACATATAATAAAACAGTAAAAATATTTTGTCTGTACATTTAGTATTTTTGACTGAAATGGATAGAGGGACACTTAAAAAGAATAATAGAACTCAAAAAAAAATTTTTGGAATTTCTTGTCTGTCTTTCTGTCTGTCTGTCTGTCTGTCTGTATGTATGATCATGCTAATCTCCGAAAGTACTGAACCGATTTGAATGAAACTTTTTTTGTTGTATAGCTATTAAGCCTGGGCAACATTTAGGCTATAATTGATTTTGAAAACTGGAACACCTGATGAGGAACTAAAACAGAACATTTAAACTATAAGACATATGGACATGGTGCCTTAACAAAAGTCGTTTAATCTGATGAGCATTTTCTGCTGACGTATAAAAATCGAAGATCAGGATCATCTGATAAAGAATTCCGTAAAACCAGCTACACTATAACATATATGGAAATGGCGCCTAAGTAAAAGTCGTTCAACCTTATGAGCATTTTCTGCTGACGTAGAAATTGAAGATCTGGAACATCTGATGAAAAGCTCCAAGAGAAATTTTTCATCTAAGAGAAACTCACGCGGGCGAAGCCGCGGGCGACAGCTAGTTAAGTATATAAAGCTATTTGAATTATATAAAGCTGCCAGACACTCATTCTTATCCATACCAATAGTATAAATGCGAAAGTCTGTTTTGCTTTCACGACTAAACCGCTGGACCGATTTTGATGGAAATTTGTATGCCCCCAATGGGCTGCAATGGAGGGGGGGGGGGGCTATTTTTATATTCACGGGTTATCCCGTTTGTTTTGTTCAGAGAGCGTTATCCATTTATTTCCGTGGTGGGTTCAAAAAATACCATGGAATGCATTCATCATCCTTCATGAAACAAGCAACAAGATGGTGAGCAGGAATTGCAAAAAAAAAAATGTGTGAAGGATTTGTGAAAAATAAAGAAGATGGAAATCTTCTTTATTTTTCACCAGCTTTTGCCCGCGTGAATTTCTCACGGGATCAGTGCTTTTTTCCGGGATGAAAGGTATGCTCTTCTCAGTACTTCTAACTATGTGTATGCAAAACAGGAAGATTGCTTCCATGCTGGTCTGTAAGCGAAGAAAAAACAGAATGTGCCAGCTGCTTTTCTTCCCGCGCAGATTGTAAAAGTCTATCGAGGGTAAGGGCTTCAAACTGAGGATTCCTCCACTCATAGGCGATGGGCTGCTACTAGCAACCTGTCACCTGAAATACCTGAATCTCCATTCCATCAGAGAACCCACTATTCAGCAAAGCGTGGCCTTCGAGTCTCACGCCTCTTGGCTCTGTCTACCCCGTAAGGGATAAAGACGTGATTCTATGTATGTATATGTATTGGTTCAATAGATAAAGCGTAAAGAGGTAACAAACAAATAAATAAACAAACAAACTCACTTTCGCATTTATAATATTAGTTAGGATTTATTTTGGAGTGTCATTTTTTTTAAGTCACCAAGAGATTTTCAATAGTAGACTTTTTACAGGCTCTAAACAAGAAAATTTACCTCCTTTTTCGTGGAAATAAGTGATTGGATCTGCAGTTTGATGACAACTAAAGAGATTACTGCCTGCCGAAGATTGCTCGTAAAACTTTTAACGGTCGTACTAAATTGCAAATTGAGCTGATTTAATGTTGACATTTTTAATTTATAGCAATGGTTGATGGTGACGTCTATGGTGCTCAAATCATTGTACTTGATGATGCTCATTTGAAAATCTTGAAGGTAATGGTTGCATTAAAGATTCTACCGACCAAATACTGACTAGTCCAGTGGCTAAAAACATACAGCAACACGGACTTTCCGCGCGCGGAAGTACTTATTGCTCGAAGGCTAAAAACGAACATATATGTCTTTGTTCGATAAGTGAGTTACCATTAAACAAAATCTACTAGTTACATACATACATATTATCACGCCTTTTTCCCATGGAAGCAGAGACTAGCGATTTCCACATGCTACGATCCTTACAGATCTCTCTTGCTTCCTCTACACTCAACACTAATAATAATAATCTACTAGTTAATAATGTATATCCTTGGTCCATGGTTAATACTACATTGTGAGTTATCATTTTACTACTAACTGTACATTTTACAAAAAATAAACTTGAGTGGCAAAGTTACCACAAAGATTTTATAATTTTTATCCAAGTACCGAATTTACTTTGAATACTTATATGAAATATTAATTAGGTACCGAATTAACTCTAGGGACGAATTCACAATAACCCCTTTCAACACCGCCTAATATATGCATGAGCTGTATGTATAACTGCCTGTGTATTATCAAATCCTGACTAATATTATAAATGCGAAAGTGAGTTTGTTACACATTTTCAAGCTTTATCTACTGAACCAATCTTTCTGAAATTTCGCATACACATAGTTAAAAGTACTGAAGAGGATATGGGGTTTCATCCCGGGAAAAAGCAATGTTCCCGTGAGAAATACACGCGGGCGAAGCTGCGGGCAAATGCTAGTAAAAAAATGCATACTGCTAGCTGCGCCCCGGGGATTCGTTCCCGCAGGTATTTCGAAATCCGTCCAGGCTCTTGATTCTACAAATTACAAACGTAGATGTCGTGCCTTAGTTGTGTCTCAAACGTCAAAGAAATCGTAATAAAACATACAAAGATCTTGTCACTTTATTTTAATTTCTTTGGCTCTTGAGACACAGTTGAGACGATGTTGATCATGATAACGACGTTTGTAATTAGTGGAATCGGCCCCCAGTAGTTTTACCGTGAATGAATAACAAATACTTACATGAATCCTGACAAAATTGGACTTTTATATTATTAGTAGGATATGAAGTTTAATTAAAAAGTTTAAATAAAAAAACATTAAAAAAAATAATACGCATAAATGAGATCACTGTTATATGATTTCAAACTATTTACTCCATTTACACCACATCTATATAACATTATTTAGGTGATATATTTTGCGTTCGTGTCGAGTCTTCTGTTGAATTTGTGTCTTAACAAAGTAAATATACAATGATCAAGATATTTTTACATATAGCAAATTGTAAACATAAGTATTTTGTCCAAAAATAGGATACGGATCAAATTTCAACTTGTGCTGTAAAATATAAAACGGTAGCAAGACACACGTACACCAGTAGAATATAGTATACCATTTTCATTTTGTTACTTTGTAAGTTGTAATTAAGTTAGAATTTATTCAGTGTATTCCATGGTTGTTATTTAGGTTATAAAATACAAATTGATTGTCATGTTTGTCACGTCAATTTGTTTTTTTTTTTTTTGAGATACAGATAAAAATATATAAATTCTTATGCATAAAAAATAACAAACGCCTAATACCTATTTTAGTTAAAACTGTTTTGTCCGTTTGTCCCTATCTATATTTTCTATATTTGACATTGAAAGAACGAGACAAATCACATTATAATGAGCGATTTTTCTGACAGCTAAATTTAGAAAAAAAAATCGGTATAAAAAAGTCTTAACAGATGGCGTTTTATTGAAAGCCGAGTCGTAATAATGGCTGTACCTATATTGTGCGCTTTTTATTGTCAGCCAGAGGCAGAAAAAAAATCACATAACAGTTTGACAGTTGCACAAATCACAATATTGATACATTTTAGATGTTTTTTTATTAGGTTTTTTTTTAATGCCAGTACCGTGCATTTTTGCTTTTTGAATGAGGGATTTTCCGTGACACAAATTAAAAAAGAAATAGTTCCAGATGACTTCATAGATGGCGCTTAGTAAAAGGCGAGAGAAAAAGTTCCATACAAAAAGCAAAAAATTCACGGGATTGGCATTTAAAAAAAATAAAACTTAGTAAAAAAAACAACTATAAAGTATCTATATTGTGATTTGTGCAACTGTCAAACTGTTATGTGATTTTTTTTCTGCCTTTGGTTGACAAGAAAAAGCGCACCATATAGATTCATCCATTATTACGACTCGGCTTTCATAAAACGCTATCTGTTGAGACTTTTTTATACTGATTTTTTTTTCTTAATTAGCTGTCAGAAAAATCGCTCAGCGCCACCTATGAATTCATCTGAAACTTTTTTTTTTATTTGAGTCTCGGAAAATCCCTCATTAAAATAGGTTTTAGTCGTTTTTTGAATTTTTATGCTCGAAGTTTTTAAGTGGTCATAGACTATATGTATTTAAAACGTTTGGAAGATTCTCAAGAAAGATTCTACCCACAGAGAAAAAAAATCACTACGTTAAAATTCTTCCAAGTCTTTGAACGTGAAAGTAGAAGACCTCAAAAATATTATCCACGATTTCATCTGAGTTGTGGACTTAATCAAATGACGAATTTCACGTATTGACGCGGAAATAAAGGCCTCCACGCCTGGATAAATAGGCGTGGATTTTGCGGGCGCACCTTGAGCCACCCTGATATCTTCGTATAACTATAAATCTATGCTACACTCGTATCCTTTTGTAATTTTGATCGTGTGAACAGAACATCATTTCACAACATAGCAATAAATGTTATCTCACCGAAAACATTTAGATCTCCCTCGTATAGGTACAGTCAACTGCAGATCCGACCGCTCTTAGATAGGATTGGATGAGAAAGGTTTCTCTACAGCTACAGCTGACCGTACGTACCTCGTTCTGTTTAATTTTTATTTTAAAATAATATTGTTATTATTGGACAAAGTATGGCAAATCAATTTCATCTAAAAATTTTAAAGGATACATACATACATATTATCACGCCTTTTCCCGTGGGGGTAGGCAGAGACTAGCGATTTCCACTTGCTACGATCTTTACAGATCTCTCTTATTTTAAAAGATAAATCTTTGAATTCAACCTACTTGTATTATATCTGAAAAAAAATATACAACAAATAAATTAACCGTTCAATTCTCGTTTTAAAATAAAAACCAATGATTTATTAGTTTGTTGAAGCTTGAGAAAGGTTGTTCGTTAATCATATTTAAGTATTGTATAGATGAATAATTTATTTAGCCTGCTTATTTACGATTATTATTATTTAAATTACAGTGTAATTAGATAAAGCCTAGCTCAGTCGGCCATCTGTACAAAGGTCACGAAAAATATATGACGAAGTTTAGTAGATTTCCAACAGTCGCGTGTGGCTAATAGCTAGAATAGTCGGTAATTTGCGTTGGTTTTTACAAATGTCGATAACTGTGGTTTATAACGTTAAAGTTAATTTGTTATAACATTTTACACGTACTATTATGATGGGAAATAGAAATTTAGAGCACTGGTATTGATTTCGAAATTAATTGTAGATATTTTTCTTTTACACTAACATTAAATTTTGGGCATTTGCCTATACTGCACATTAAAACAATGTTTTGCTTTGAATGTTTGATGTACTAAACTAAGTAAGTTTAATAAAAATCTATGGAGAAAAGTATTTTGCTCTCTCATTCAAATTAAGTGATCAGAGTATATGGGTTTTTAATATGAAAGACAGATTTTTTAATTCCAAATTAACTTAAAAGTTTTTATGTTAAATGTACCTACTAGGCAAAATTTGAAAATTAAGCAGTTGATTAAAAAGTCAACCTTGTATTAGGTACATTATGGAAGCGATTGATAAACTACGAATTGACACATCGCACTTCGAATGACGTTTGGAGTCCGATTTGCGGTTGCTTAGTAATTGAGTGGAAAACGGCAGTAAATATTGTAACAAGTGGGAGATAGGAAGCTAACGTGAGTTATTCAGCCGACCGGACGCTCGCTCCGATTTATGAACGGTGGTGGGGAATAAAAAATAACGTGAATCGAGGCCGCGGTGTTGCCAGTTGCCAAACTGTTTTATTTTATGTAATCCGATTACTATTGGTATTTAGGTATATTCAGCATTCAGCCTACATTACTAGCCATAAGTTTTTTTCGCGCCATTTACAACAGTCTTGTGTCTCCTGCATCCATTGTTTCCTTGTCAATAAAACAATGTCATCTGAACATTTTAAACCTACTTCATCTACGTCCCTTCTTCTTCTTCTTCTTCTTCTTCTCAGCATATTTGCGTCCACTGCTGAAATTAAAGAAAAAATGATTTACCTTTATTTGTAGCATAAATCCCTTACACCGTCGGCGGTTCTTCGCTTCCTAAAGGAGCCGGGCTGGTTGTAGTGAAAATTTGGAGGCCTAATTGCGGATAAAAGTCCTCGGAGAAGCAAAAAGCATAAATCCTGAAACGTAACCAAATAAATAAATATTAAAACGTAACCATAGCGTCATTATATAGGTCTGACCCTGGATCGCTGTTAGTTATGTTTTATTGGGAATATGTGTGAAGAAAAAAATATTATATTATTATGCAGCGGGACCTTGCAAGGAACATTACAATTTTAAATTAAACCAAATCCTATTTCGTTTTAAGTATGCGAAAGAGCTATACAATTTTTTTTGCGTCGGCATCCCGTTTATTTTCAGCTGGCAACACTGGGTTCGCTGTCGAAACGACCATTCCATGCTAATGGCAGTAGTGCTTACAATAGGATTACACGTAAATATAAGGATGGTTTAGACTTGTTTCTCATTTTAACCAACATTTTAGAGTATATTTATCACTTGGTTCTTGAAAGTTATTTTTTTTGTACTAGCTATGTGTGTCCCACTGCTGGCTCCCCTAACTTCCTCCACGTATGTCTATTTTTGGTCTTTTTTTTCCAATCTCTGTCGAACGCCTCAGGTCGTCCGCCCATCTCGTCGTTGGCCTTCCTCTTTTTCTCCTTCCATCAGTTGGAACCCAGTTTGTTAAAATTTGAGTCCATCTTTCCGGGTGCATGCGACAGACGTGACCCGCCCAGTCCCACTTTAGCCTAGCTGCCTTTTTTGCCACATCGACGATTTTCGTCATAGAGCGCAGTTTAGTGTTTCTTACTCGATCGACAAGTTTGACACCAACTATGCTGCGCTCCATGACTCTCTGGCAAACCATCAATTTGAACCGTTGCTCTTCGATTAGAGAGTTATACAAATTGTTTTTAAATAGTTTACATTTTAAAAAAAAACTAGGAACTGTGCACTGCACATATCTAAAATAGGTATTTAATACGTAGGTACGTATAGCGAGTTAGTAATTTTTTGCCTTCTCTATTGCTTTTCATACTCTATTATGCTAATAAATTTGACCTTTGACTTTTTTAGATTTTTCTCATGTGAATAATCTCCATAACGACCGCTCGTTATGGAAATCCTTGGGGGAGGCCTTTGTCCAGCAGTGGACGTCTTTCGACTGAGAGAGAGAGAGAGAATAAACTCATCGTGAGATTACAAAGTCGATCAACAGAACTCTCCAAGTTCCTAACCGCCTATCGCACACCTCGAGATTTAGTACCTACGTACGTATTAAATCTGGTACGTACGTATTAAAACGAGGTGTCTGAATAGACAAAAAAACAATATATTTTCAAATGCGGAACAAGCCCGATTATTTTCCGTTGATTGGCGCAGCGATATCGGCGATGAAACATGGCGTAGTTTGGCTATGTCCGAGCCGGCCGGGGACACTGGCTCTCAGTCTAATTTATGAGAGAGGCTCAAATAAAATGTACGAGACAAGCCTGCGAGTAAGTGAGATAGAAAATCGCACATAAAGTTGTGTTATAATCTTGATATAGATAAGCTAAGTTTGGTAAATACTCAAGTGATTCCGATTTATTAAAAAGAAAGTACTTCTGTCATTAAAATGTAAGTGAATTTATTTTATTTAGTTTGCAAACCCGTTTGGTTCGAAAATCAGATTTGTGGTTGTCCTATTTTAATTAAAAATTCATATAAAATCATTAATACTGTTTTTTATTTGTATAGGTTCTCATTATTAACTGAAAAAGACGGAGAATTTTGTTAACACAAAAAACGGAGTTTCTCAGAGATTCATTAACGCTAGCGCCACCTCGCCACGGGCTAGTAGATATTTTAAGCTAGTAATTACATAAAATAACACCATTTATTCCTCCTTACATCGTCCTCATTAGAGCCATACCTACTCCATACTTTTGTAATGTATACTTTTGTATTTTACACGTTTACGATTTTACGTAATATGTATGAGGAAGTAAATTATAGAGAGAATGATGAATGATACTTTTAACCATCATCGATTGTAACGTTATACTCATAACTTTTTTGAAGACGTGAACCAACCTCTATTTGTAACTATGCGACCATTTTAAATGCCTTTTTATTTAAATTTGTGCCCCAACCAAGGTAACGTAGGTCAAGAAAATACTAAGTTACAAGTAATTGATGGTTGAAGTAAAAATACGTAAGGTGTAAAGCTAAAAATACACGTATTAATAATACCCATCACTATATCGTTCGTCTCGTCATACCCATGGCACAGAATAAGTAATAGTACGTACCCATGTACAATAACAATTATAGAAAACTAGCTGTTGCCCGCGGCTTCGCCCGCGTGAGTTTCGCTTAGATGAAAAATCTTTTTGTGTTCCAAACTGTAGTAACCCAAACTCCAGTACTTAAAATTTCAGCAATTTAGTTATCCCGTGTCTCGCGGGATTATATTAGGTACTCGTAGTACAGTCGCGGTGTTAAAATTAATCAAAATTCAATAAACGATCTTCGTCTGCTCGTTATCTACAATTTCCCGTGTACCACCACTCCCACCCCGAGTCCCTCTTTATCCTATCCTTATTATTGTGTCCTGTCTATTTATACGTCAGAAGAAAATGCTCATCAGGTTGAACGACTTTTGCTAAGGCCCCATTTCCATTTTTTATAGAGTAGCTGGTCTCTTGGAGTTCTTCATCAGATGTTCCATAAACTTAAATTTTTATACGTCAACAGAAAATGCTCATCAGGTTAAACGACTTTTGCTAAGGCGCCATTTCCATATTTGTAATACTCGTAGTGTAGCTGGTCCCTTCATCAGATGATCCTGATCTTCGATTTTTATACGTCAACAGAAAATGCTCGTCAGATTGATAAACTTTTCCGAAGGTACCATTTCCATATTTCTTATAGTTTAGCTGTTCTGTTAAGGTTCTTCATCAGGTGTTCCAGTTTTCAAAATCAATTATAGCCATAACAAAAAAGTTTAATTCAAATCCGTCCAGTAGTTATTGCGTGAAACGCGTACATACATACAGACGGACAGACAGACAGACAAAAAAAATCAAAAAAATGTTTTTGCATTATTCTTTTTAATTTTAAGTGTCCCTCTATCCATTTCGGTCAAAAATACAAAATCTACAGACAAAATATTTTTACTGTTTTATTATATACCCACGACCCCTTTATGCTGTTAAAAATCAGAAATCACTAAAATGGCGCAGCGCCATCTATTGGAAACATGAGAAATAATTTAGCTTACATTGTACGGATGGCTATCGAATACGTAATACAAACATAATGGTCATCTCTTTTTCGTGCAGACTCAGTGGATTACGATTTATGATTATATGCAAAAATTTACATAGGAACTGCGTTTCAAAATAAATAAATTAAAAAGTTAAATTCAATCACTTTAAAGACGCCATTCTCATTTTATCAACGCCATCTATTGGATATTTTTCTTGACACAATCAGTAGATGACCGGAAATAAATTTGCAAATAAATTTATTCGTTTCTTTTGAAAATTAAAAAAAAAGTAAGAAAATAATTCTAGAAAACAAATAAAAACGAAAACAGAAAATTATTGTTTGTGGCAGGATTCGTTCCAGCTACTTTCTTGAAACATTTCTTTACTAAAATTATTTAAAAAAATATAGAATTCTAAAAAAAAACTAATATAAAACGAAAAAAAAAGTAAGTAAAAAGAAGTCATGTCTACCAGGATTCGAACCCTCTATTTAAAATATTGATCCACGACCTTTTCCGACAGAGCCAACATGCGTTGTTTATAGCTGACGAAATTTCAAATGGGATTTGTCTATAGGTACGCAAATTCACCCCTTTTTGTACTGTAAGGGTTGAAATTGTGAACAACCCTTTCTTATGTGGGCAGTATATAGTATAATGAAGACACTAACCAAATTTCACGTTTATAGCTTTTATAGTTTCGGTTTTGTGATGATAAATTAGTTTACTTCCCCCTTTTTACCCCTTTAGAGGTTGAATTTCAAAAAACGCTGAAACACGCCATTGGTTATTTTTGTTGAGAAGTATTCTTGCCAAGTTTCAAGTAAATCAGTGAAGATTTTAATTTTTTTTCATACAAACTTTGCCCTCAATTTTAACCCCCTTAGGGGTCTAATTTTGAAAAATCCTTTCTTATCTGAGCACTACGTATTAACATAAAACTTTGGTCCAAATTTCAAGTTTATAGCTTTTATGGTTTAGGCTGGGCGTTGATTTATCATTTACCCTTGTTCTTTTATATATATAGATATGGTGTTCCACGAAAACTTTAATCCCTTTATAAAGATCCACTTACCTAAGTTCTCTGCTTACCCCAAAGGTCGACTGTTAGATAATGCTTTTGCATTAAGTCCACCTATTGACATTGCATTTTTGCAATAAAGATTAAATTTGTTTATTGCTATTTTGTTGCTATTAGTTATTTATTCATCATTATAATTGCTTTAGATATTGATTTAAAGATTTTGCATGCCTAGATAGGTTAAAAGTGAGATTCATACATATTTTTTAACAACTGTATATTCCATCAGAGAGCCCACTATTGAGCTAAGCATGGCCTTCGAGTCTCACGACTCTTGGCTCTGTCTACCCCGTAAGGGATAAAGACGTGATTCTATGTATGTATGTATGTAATTTCTTGAACCACTTTTACTGCAAATAAACATTCATTCATTCATTCAATACATATGTGCAGAGCAACTACGCTCTGCTGCCAGAAAATGTGCGCAGAGCGAATCCGGACAAACGAAGCGGCGGGAAGAATCCTGTACCGGAACTTCACCGGGAAAAAACCACCGGTAAAAAATAAGTACCGGGAAGAAATCTCCACGCGGCACCACGTTTGCCCGACTAAAACCTAAATAACTTAACGCAGTCTGCTACCACCGTAGCTTATGAAGGGAGCTACAGGGCCCTATATGATAACCTAACCTATAAATTAATTACACTTAAAAAACACTTACCAAGCTAAATCTTCTTTCTCTTCGGATCCAAACTTGAGTATCTTCGGGAAGGGGGAATTCCTAATCACCCTACCTAACCCTTGAGATCTCAATTCCCCAGGACAAATAAATAGATTTCTTCCCGAAATCGGCTCGGCAACAGGTAGATGTGAGCGAGCAGCCACGCGTCACATCCCACAGGAGAAAGTCACAATGACGGGTACACAAACACAAAGTTCAATAGTTATTTAACAAACAGGAAATTCACAAATACAACTCAAGTTAATTAGCAATCAAAGAACGCGGGCCCTCTCGCGTATTAAAAATCAAACCGATATCGCATAGCAATGGCGACTACACGCGATGCATTCCACGCTAGCAGTGTGAAAACCCCGAACGCCCTCTGGCGGCAGCAATGCGAAACGCCTGCGTTTAGTTTTACCCAATATATTACAAACATCCCCCCGTCCCGGTCTGAGAAGCAGACCGCTAGCTTACTCTACGGGAAGGCGGGCGAGAGAGGTCACACCTCTCCTTAAAATCGAACCGTCGACCAACACCTCAGCCACACGCGGAGTGCCATCTCCGCCAAGAATCAAACGTAATATGCGAGCTCGTCGCCAAAGCAATGAGGGCAAATTTGCCTCTTTTAACAATACTAAATCACCCTCCCTGGGAGGCTCAGTCCTGTCTGTCCACTTCACTCTTTGCTGCAGCAAATGCAAATATTCAAGCGACCAGCGACGCCAAAAGTCCTGGCTCATTTGCTACAACATTTGAAAACGCGACAACCGATATACGCGTTCATCCTTCCACGGGTATTCGGGCAGGGCATTCAACGGCCCTCCCACCAAAAAATGACCAGGGGTGAGAGCTTCCAAGTCATTTGGATCTGGAGATAGCGGACAGAGAGGACGAGAGTTGAGGACCGCCTCAACTTTACAAAACACTGTGGCCAGCTCTTCAAAAGTTAGAGCCGTTTCTCCGATAATGCGGCGGAGGTGGGTCTTTGCGGATTTCACAGCCGCTTCAAAAATCCCTCCCCAATGGGGGCAACTTGGGGGACTAAATTTCCAGGTTATTCCCCTTTGGGCAGCAATTTGACTTAAACTAGTACAATTTTTATCAATAAACACGGAAACATCCTTAAGATAATTTACAGTTCCTTTATAGTTTGTGCCATTATCAGACCTAATAAGGGAAGGTAGACCTCGACGCGAAACAAAGCGATCCAACGCGGCGACGAAGGCCTCCGTAGTCAGAGCCGATACCACCTCCAAATGGACAGCCTTGGTGGCCAAACAAACAAATACACACAAATAGCCCTTCACAATACGGGCATTACGAAAGGGAGAAGCCTTGATCGAAAAGGGACCGGCAAAATCGGTTCCAACGCCGTCAAACGGCCTCGAAGGTCGAATTCGATCAACGGGCAAATCACCCATCTGTGGTTGCATCGTGGATGCCTTCAACCTATAACATGCAATACATCGAAACAGAACACTACGGATTGCTCTTCGGGCAGACAATATCCAAAATTCGCGTTGCAAAATAGCCAACAAAGCATTGCACCCAGCATGGGCGTTACGAATGTGTCGATCAGACACCAAAAGCTGCACCAAGGGTCCGCCCTTGGGCAACAACAGAGGATGGCGAGTCTCATATGGAAGATCCGCCTTCCGGAGCCTGCCTCCAACCCGAAGAAGCCCATCCGAGTCGATGTACGGGTTCAAACGAGCGACCGCGCCCTTCAACTTAGCGCGTCCGTCGCGCAAAATCTGAAGCTCTGACTCAAACCGTCCGGTCTGCACGACACGGACCCAATGCAACAATGCGCTCCGGCGCTCTTCTGCACCTGCAATCGGCTCCAACCGCTTTGCCTGTGGGTTTCTGCAATTATGTATGAAACGCTTAATCCAACTGGTGACACCCAGAAGCTTATCCAAGCTGCTATACCGAGCAAGTAGCCAATCCGGCTCCGACGTCGTCTCAGCGACTACAGCATGTACACGGAGCCCGGTCAAACTCAAAGAAGTAACATCTGTCTGACAGACAGGCCAAGATGTTTCTGATCCCATCAGCCACTCTGGACCCCACCAGAGCGGGTGTGACACCAATTCTGGTGCCGTACAACCTCGGGAAGCACAGTCCGCTGGGTTAAGCTCTCCCGGCACATGTCTCCATGTTATATCAATTCCGATATTCTGGATTTGGGAAACCCGATTTCCCACAAAAACCTCCAAGGTATGTGGGGCCGCGCGCAACCATGCAAGCGCGACCTGGCTATCCGACCAGGCGAAGATGTCCCGTATTTCGACCGTGGCCGCCAGTTCACTGGCAACGTGATGCAACAATTTAGAGAGAAGGTGAGCTCCACTCAACTCAAGCTTGGGAATAGTCAGCCTAGTCCTGATGGGGGCGACCTTGCTCTTCCCTAACAAAAGCGAGACATTGACCCGGCCATCGGCGTCAACTGTCCGCATATAGACTGACGCGGCGTAGCCTCGCTCCGACGCGTCACAAAAGCCATGCAGGCTGGCTCGATATTTCCCGGGTGGCAATATTCGACGAGGCAAGGCAATCCGGTTGACTTCCCTAATCGATGAAAACAACTCGAGCCAATCATCCAATGGAGAGCCAAACAGCGGCTCGTCCCACGAGACGCCCAAAGTCCAAAGTCTCTGAAGAAGACACTTCGCAGAGAATATCACTGGACTGATCCAACCGCTTGGATCAAACATACGAGCTATTACGGACAACACCGTTCTCTTAGTCCAGACTTTTGGTATTTCCAAGTCCACTTGGAATGTGAAAATATCGGTTAGCGGCTGGTACTGCATGCCCAGCACCGCTATCCTGTTGGGATCATCCACATCCTCAAACAGGTGAGGGTTCTGTTGGTGATCCTCCGGGATCCCTTCTAGAACTTTAGGCTCATTAGACAACCACTTACGTAGCTCGTAGCCACCTGTCTTCAATATTTCAATCAATTCATCCCGCAGTAGGAGGGCCTCCTCAATACTTTGGGCTCCGGTGCACACGTCATCAACATACAAGTCACGTGACAGCACGGAAGCCCCACGGGGAAAGCGGATCCGTTCCTGCTCTGCCAATTCAAGCAATGATCTGATGGCGATATAGGGACTAGATTTCAAACCATAGGTGTTTGTATTGAGTTCATACACCGTCACAGGATCCTCAGGGCGCTCACGCCAGAGTATCAACTGGAATCGCCTGTCCTCAGGATGTATGACTGTCTGGCGGAACATCATCCGGATGTCCGCGCCAAAAACCACTTGATGTCTTCTAAAGTTCAAGATGATGTCAATTATGTCCCTATGCAATTTGGGACCTGAATGCAAACATAGATTCAACGAAACTCCGTTCGAAGTGGGTGCGGACCCATCAAAGACAGTCCGCAACTTGCCCGTTGAGGCCTTCACCACCGCGTGGTGGGGCAAAAAATAATGCTCAGTTGAGCTCCAATCAACTCGAGCCGGAGACATGTGACCCAAATCCTCGTACTCGCGCATAAATTCAATATATTTATCGCGAAGTACGTGGTCACGCTGCATGCGTCGCTCCATGGACAGCAGTCGTTTCTCCGCAAGCGCCCTACTTTGCCCTAGGCTAGGACGAGAGGCAACAAAGGGTAACCTAGTTACAAACCGACCGGAGGGCAACCTCTCCGTGGTCGATCGAAAAAGGGCTTCGCACTCAGCGTGTTCCGGATCCATCCTGGAACTCATAGGTGGCTCCTCCACCTCCCAAAACCTTTGCATGGTCTTGGCCAAGGACGCAGATGCGACAACCGGTGGCTCCTCCGCGGTGCCATTATCAAACACAGGGCCCATCAGGGCAAAACCAAAAATCGTAGACACTGCCATCAGTGAAGACGAACCCAGAGCCTTCTGTGTACCCAACAAAATCCAACCCAATACGTCCGAGCCCAGGAGCAAGTCCACTGGGCCGGGATGAAAGACAAAGGGGTCGGCCAAATCCAGACCCGAAACCAAAGACAACACACCCGGCGGTATGTCTGTCGAGGGGTGCCAACCCGCAATGGTATCCATTACCATAGCCGAAGTCGTGATCCTCATTGTGGAGGACTTCAGCGAAGAAAAGGTGACAAGTGTCTGGCCCGTCAGACACTTCACTTGTATGCCACCAACTCCAAGAAGTGGCACAGGCGAGTCTTCCACGACTAAACCTAACTGGCGTGCCACTCGAGTGGTAACCAAACTGCTTTGAGCCCCTGAGTCCAACAGAGCTCTCAAATTAATGGCTTCCCCCACGACCCCATACGCGGACCACCGCGGTAGGGAGCAGAACCGTCCGCGGCTCTGTCCCAGCAAGGGAGCAAGCTAGTTACGGGCTCCCCACTCTCTCCAAACCAGGGGCGCGCCACTGACCCGGATAATATGGCGGGCGAGTGCACATCCCCATCTGAGGGGGCATAACCCGCGGCCCGGCCATACATATGGTACGGCGGGTGGTACTCCAGCCGTGGGTACTCGTGCAGCGGCGGAGAAAACCGCTGCGGCTGCATGTGTTGGGTATTGGTAACCCGCGTGGAGGGGTGTCCCCATTCTCACGTCCGATCTAGGGCCCCCGCCCATGGGGGCCCTATCCGGGGCCTGGCCAGCTACATACTGGCCATGACCTTGGGGCGCGTGGTCCCGGTCCGCCAAGACCCGCGCAGGTACGCGACCCCCTCCCGAGGGGGTGCGACGAGCGAAGCCGCGTCCTCCGTCCGGTGGTGGAGGGCTTCGCGCAGGAGCGCCCCCGCCCATAGGGGACCCCTGCCTCAACATCCGGGTGCCATCCCCGTTGCGGTTCATGCAAAGCATCGCGTGGTGCCGCCCACGGCATGCACTGCATGGTATGGCACTGGGACAGTCACGTGCATAGTGACCGCCCAAACAATAAAAGCAAAGTTCATGCCGCTTTGCCATGCGGCGCCGATCTTGTACTGGCAGTCCCTGCCAGTCCCTGCATTGCAGCAGGCTGTGGCCCATCCGACCACATTGCAGGCAGTCCGCGTCCCTCGCGACTGCTGCCGTGTGTGCAACCCGCGCACCAGCTCCACGCGGTGGCGGTTGCCGTCCCTGTTGGGGCCTCCCTCGCCATGAGGGTTCCAAGGGCCTACGTTCAGGCGCTCTGGATGGCGCTGAGTCCGTCATGGTATTCTCAGCAGCCCGTGCCTCAAACTCCAAAAACTTCACCAAGTCAGTGAATGTTGGTAGGGTGGTGCTATCCCGTTCCGCATTCTCGCGCTCAAATCGCGAGCGGATGTCATTGGGTAATTTGCCCAATACAATGTGCACCAGCAAAAAAGACCATTGGTCCACCGGCAGCCCCAGTGTGCGGAGCGCGTTACAGGCCACTGTAACGGGCGTGAGCAACTGCAGGCGCAACTGTGCCCTGTTGGCCACCTTGGGCAGGGCCATCAACTGTGCGGCGTGCGCATCCGCTAACAAACGTAAGTTTTGGTAGCGGGAGTTCAATAACTCCCAAGCCGTATCGTACTGGTCGTCCTCCACCCGGAGGTGCTGGATGAGCGACCGCGCTTCATCCTCAAGAGTGGAGAGGAGGTAGGCCATCTTCTGGGCCTTCGACAAATCCTGTCGTGCTACGACCAGGGACTCAAACATATTTTTATATGCTACCCACTCCTCCATCCTACCCCCAAAGTGGGACAGCTGAAGGGTGGGGAGCCGACCAGTAACCGCTGGTCCTTCCTGTCTAACAGGTGTGCGAGGGGGTGGTCCGCCAGCCTGTCTCGCCCTTATTGCGGTCACCGCCTCCGCGATATCATCGTGCAGACTCAGGATCTGGTCCATGTCCGCCATGTGACCTGCGTAGGCCTCCGGGGTAAGATCGGCTTCGGTAAGCGCCGCCATGGCCGCTTCCGCGCTAATCAATCGTGAGTGGAGGTGATCCGCTCTTAGCAGTATGGCGCCCTCCCTGTCCTTCCGGGACAGGAGTCCACCGGCCGTCACAAACCATCTCAATTCGTTGGCGAGTGTCGCCTTAGCATTGGAGGCCTTCGCCATCGCGTCAAGTCACAAACAAAAAAATAACAAAAGGTAAATAAAAAACAACAAAATCAAGCAACTACACGAAGAACCGCGGTAGGTATGAGAATGGCACAAACCCGGAACGCACGGTACAAACCGCAAACAAATACAAAAAAGGTTACAAATATTCTTATACAAACAAACTAAGAAAAATCTAATAATTTTTACAAACAATTAATTATTTTTTACAAACGAACAAATAGAGGGTAGATAAACTACGCTCTGCTACCAGAAAATGTGCAGAGCAACTACGCTCTGCTGCCAGAAAATGTGCGCAGAGCGAATCCGGACAAACGAAGCGGCGGGAAGAATCCTGTACCGGAACTTCACCGGGAAAAAACCACCGGTAAAAAATAAGTACCGGGAAGAAATCTCCACGCGGCACCACGTTTGCCCGACTAAAACCTAAATAACTTAACGCAGTCTGCTACCACCGTAGCTTATGAAGGGAGCTACAGGGCCCTATATGATAACCTAACCTATAAATTAATTACACTTAAAAAACACTTACCAAGCTAAATCTTCTTTCTCTTCGGATCCAAACTTGAGTATCTTCGGGAAGGGGGAATTCCTAATCACCCTACCTAACCCTTGAGATCTCAATTCCCCAGGACAAATAAATAGATTTCTTCCCGAAATCGGCTCGGCAACAGGTAGATGTGAGCGAGCAGCCACGCGTCACATCCCACAGGAGAAAGTCACAATGACGGGTACACAAACACAAAGTTCAATAGTTATTTAACAAACAGGAAATTCACAAATACAACTCAAGTTAATTAGCAATCAAAGAACGCGGGCCCTCTCGCGTATTAAAAATCAAACCGATATCGCATAGCAATGGCGACTACACGCGATGCATTCCACGCTAGCAGTGTGAAAACCCCGAACGCCCTCTGGCGGCAGCAATGCGAAACGCCTGCGTTTAGTTTTACCCAATATATTACAAACAACATAAATAAAATAAAACTTGATCTCACTCTCACTGGCTCAATTTTTTTTTTTGTATTTATGTACTCTTTTGTGTTGTTATTAGGGAGCGGTTAAAGAGAATTTCGAAAATTCTGCTCCTTAAGGTGTAAATTAGGGGGCGCATTTATACGAAACTTTTGCCATAAGCAGAATTCACGCGAGCAAAGCAGCGGACAATAGCTAATATAAAAGACCTTCAACTTTTAGCCAATATCTATAATTTATTAAGTTACTAATACATACAACTATATGTTAATATAGATAAGACTGGATTGAACTACCTAAGTATAAAAATACGAATATATTTACCTACAACAATGTCGAAACGTTATCTGGCTAGCTTCCATAAATGACAAAGTTATAAAATCGTCGTGTTCCATTTTACGAGGCAAACGACAGGACATCAAGCTGGCCGAACATGTCTTTCGAGGGAATTATGAAAATATCAGGACGATAACAGGCAGGAGGCGGTCACCGAAATTTGCTCCTCAATAAGGGAGGGATGACAAACGAGCGTCCCGGTGACTCGGCGGAGCTAACAAAATAGATGCCGCCTCCCAGGGGCAAGCCATTCGGACGCACACTGTTCTCTTTTCTATAAATCTTGTATGTCGCGAAGGTAATAAGCGCCTCTGGATTTATCAATATCAATATATTCTGGAATATATTCTGATGTCTACATCCTAATCCTAACTAATATTATAAATGGGAAAGTGAGTTTGTTTGTTTATTTATTTGATAGTTTGTTTCCTTTTCACGCTTTGTCTATTGAACCATCCTGCAATTTCGCATACATATAGTTAGAAGTACCAAGTAGGACATTAGGGTTCTTTTAAAAAGCACTGTTCCCGGAAATTTACTCGGGCGAAGCCGCAGGATAAAGCTAGTATGAATAAAATCAAATCATTTTTTTTTTATTGAAACTTAGCCTATGAAATAAAAATAAATACTTAAAAAAATATGAAGGTGAAATTATAAAACTAAAATTTTGGTATAATTTTTTAGAAGGTGGAACAAGAGTTTATTTTTGGAATTTGCTGCCATTGAAAAGACCATTGCTGAGTTTTTAATAAGTTCAAACAAAATGTAGAGCACGGCGAGTTTTTTACAATAATAAAATAGAATTTCTCGTATCCCGCTCATTATATTTTACAGGAAAATGTCATGAGCATTTCTCAGTAAAGGTACCTTTTGTTCCAGCTGAAATGATATTTTCATGTCTTGTGGCCACATATCCCTCGGGTAGCAAAGTTACGGTCACGTTTTGAGAATGTATTTTTACTATTAGCTTTGTGACCCGCCATTCGAACCTTTCTCGCTAAATTGGAAATCTTTTGGGTTGAATTCACAACAAACTCTCGTGTGAACACTCACGCCTATCGAAGCTTTCATTCAAATGAAAATTGTTTCATTTCTTCAACTATTCGTGTGGTGTTATAGTTCAATTGGCATCATGAGAATTTTGTTCTTGTTGTTGGAGTATTTTCCATTTTCTTTTGTCTTCTGCCATCGATTTTACCTATACGACAAAACTTATACCTTTTCTATATTTGTTTTCGAGAACGATTTTAAATATATATATATATATATACTTGTATACAAATAACAACCAACCTAGCTGGCTAGCAACCTGTCTCTATGCTTGAATCTCTAATCCATCAATAAGCCCACTATTCAGCTATGTGTGGCCTTCGAGTCTCACTACTCTTGGCTCTGTCTACCCCGTTAGGAATAAAGACGTGATTCTGTATTTGTATACAAATATAGCCAATTCATTAAGTCATAGATTTTAAAAAATATAGACGCCCTAATAAATAACATGTGGTTTATTCAATGCCTTTAAAGTTATGTGAGTTGTGAAAGCAACTTTGAAATATTTCGTTAGCAAAACGATTATATTGTTACATTGGACCCGGAACTGAGTTAACTGCATTCATATTGATTTTTATTGTAGTCAAAACCAGGCCAAGTTGAAGATAAATTAATATTTTCTTTCATACAATTGTAAGGTTGACGTTTAATTATTTCTGGATGGAATGATATAAAATTCCAAGGTATATTATGATTACAATTTCCCAAACTTTTTTTAAATTAAAGATAGGTTTGCTCTTGGCCTCAATCTTGCCCGAGGACAAAGATGAGGTCTACGATGTACCGAGCTTACCCAAAGGCAGCCTATTCACTTAGGTTTTGAAGAGAGTCAGAATGTATGTGCTCGGGAACACAGACGCAGAAAGGGAGTTCCATTGCTTACAAAATATACTTAGTCAAAGTCAAAGTCATTTTTTTTTTTAATCTTGGCCTTCAAAGAAGGCTCTTTTTCACGTCGATAACTAATTATTTAATCATAATATATATTGTCTCAAAGCTACATACTACTAGCATTTCGGAACGACCACTGCTGAGAAGAAATGCCGAAAGAAACTCGTGAAACAGTCTTGGTCGCCTAGCATGCCAGAGGGACTTTTTATTAACTTTATACATACACTGGATTGTGTACAGTTAAAACTAAAATAAAATAAAATATAAGAAAAAAAATATGAATATAATACATTTATATGAATTTTACGAATGAAGTGCTAAGTAAAGTTAAGTTATAATAACAGTATATGGTGGTACTATAACTACCATTTTTTTTTTTTTGTTTTTTGTTTTTTTGACAAATCACACAGATTGAGTTAGCCCCAAAGTAAGTTCGAGACTTGTGTTATGGGATACTAACTCAACGATACTATATTTTATAAAAAATACATATATTGATAAACATCCAAGACCATTGATTTACCAGTAGGTACTTATATTCTACGAGTAACAAATAAGATATGTAAAAATATCGACCCAGGAAGTATCGAGTGGCACACCTAGCTGGCGCAGTATCCTCATATATTTGATTTGATAGAGTGTCTTTCGAACACGCAACCCTTTTCCATACATCAAGTTAAATGATTCCCTTAGTCGAAAATATACTCGGATCTGGGCACGAAGGGCAGAAAATACGCGCTTACTCTTTTCCTTTCATTTAGATAGGCTCGGCCCAACCCTCAATCCAGCCTCCCCTACCCCATTCTGTGGTCACATTACTTAATACAATGAATTTTTTGCACCCAACCGAGGGATGAATTCTTTTCGGGAGATTATTTTTTTATATAGACGGCAACTTAAGCCGAATCTGTTTAATCTAACTTTCCCTTACAAATTTAATTTAAAGAATTAACATCAGCTTAAATAGGACGCCTTTTTATCCCGCAATTTGCCTCCAAAAAAAAACTACAAGTCTTCCTGCAATCATTTTTATTCTATACTGTATTGTTTACAAATGTTAATTAACAATTTAAATACATCTACTATTAAATAGTTATACACAACCCTTTTTAACTACTCGTTAAGGACAAAGATAGTTTAAAAAAAATAACTAACTAGAGGAGCTCATATTTCGCGGTCCCTAAATCAAAAGGGCTGTGGATCTTGAACCAGCTCGAAATATCTTTTGTGTACACGAAATATCGAAATTAAAACGGTATAAAAGATATTTAGGCCGATAAGAAATCACAAAAAATCGAGATAAAATAATGTATTTACATCGTCCAATATTTACACATCTATATATACAATCAACTAACTCGCTTAGAATAAGAATTGTGAATTCACATTAATATCTATCAATTACAAATATTAAATATGAGCTAGATCATTCAGATAACATTATTTTACATTTTTACTTGTCCATGACAATTTCGCCAAGCGTTGGTAACACCCATGGAAAAAATAAGAACTTCGGTAACACCAAATACTATAGTTTATATGTGTCAATTCACGGGAAAAGGTACCTTATGGTCATTGGCTAAGTCGTTCCCAAATGGCTAAATACAAATCGTACAAGTTTACTTAGCTTACAATAAGCACAATGACGTAAGTGCCAACGACCATACCTATTCTCGTGGACTGTCACATTTAGTGTTTGGTAACATCATCCCTACAAAAGGATATCCTCGAAAATAGAACGATAATAAAATGGCCGAAACGCCGTATGTCTCTTAACATTTTCTATCCGTTTAGTAAGGAGTCGTAAATTTGTTTGTCCCCTTTTCGACATAAGTACAAGGGCGAGTGCCGAATAAAAACAACTGACTTGGAGATCGAATCTTGCCGATCTAGCTGATCGCAATAGGGGACCGGCCAAGGTATGAGGATTGTTAAAATTATTTAATTTTATGATAGAATACATATAATTAAACACATTTTGCGACTTTTCAGCACGATTTTATTCTCCTGAGCGGATTTATTAGAGTTCAAACTTTTAGGGAAAGTCCATTTTGTACGCGTGACGTCATATGAATGCACGATTAGTTAGGGGCGTTTTGGTATCGCCCAAACATCGCTTAAAAATGTGAATTGTTTTTTGCTATATCTTTGGATGTGATTCTTTTACGGATAATTCTATTAATGTGAGATATTTCAAAGAAGCGTCAAAAAAAAAAGTTGTCCGGTCCCCTATTGGTAGGTACAGCTATAAAATGTACATGTTCCTGTAAAAGCTCGAACTACGGTAAATCCTAAGAGTTTCGAGTAAAACCTAAGATTTACCAACTCTTAATGGTAAAAGCCCGAACAATTTTGCGATTCACACTTTTACCACCATTCGCTTGGTAAGTTCTCAGGATTTACATTAAAGGCACGATAAATGAGTAGATATGGTTTAGGTTATTTTTTTTATGACCGCCCGGAAAGACTTGAGGGAAGAATTACTCTTTGTTTTATTCCCAAAACCAACATTTAGCAGCCGTCAGTGGTAAAACTTAGCATGTAAAAGCCTGAAAAAATCATCCCATTTTCATAAATCCTTACATATATACCAACTCATGTCGTTAAATCCTAGGATTGACCGTAGTTCGAGCTTTCACAGTAACATATATACTAATTAAACATGCTTTGCATTTACTTTATATTTATTTGCTTACTCAGGTGAAATGCATGTTATTTTATACTATACTAGCATGGGCCTGGGACTTTGTTCCCATGGAAATTTCGGGAAAATTCTCCCCTACACTGCCTAAGGAACCTAAATAGCTAAATATCAGCTTCTTACGCCCAGTAGTATTGGCTGTGCATTGTCTGTCAGTCACTCGTTCAGTCAGTAACGAAAGAATTGTATATTCATTGATTGATAAAAAAGCGTGGTTGACGTTAAAATAACAGGTTCAACTTTTGGATATTTTTAGTAGTCACGTAAGTAATTTTCGAACAGCTAACTGACTAGCTAATTCCCGAGAACCACTCCCATAAGAATCACAAATCAGTTACGTAAAGTAAAGACGTCCCAATTAATTAATTATGTAATAACTTTACTTGATATAGTAAACCTGAAAACATGTTTTTTGTGTCAACACCGGGTGTGTTGTTTAAGTACGTTTACAAATTGATTCAAGAACTTTCCCACTTTAAACTTTTTTAATCTCATTAACCTTTCAAGGAGCAATAATAATGCGTACTTACAGTCCTTCTAAAGGAGGCGAAATATTTAATTTTATTCAACACTGGAAATTGATTCCTAAAATTTTTTTACTTCATCAAAAGAGTTTATTATATAATTTTCTTCATCAAAAAATCATTACTTAATTCAACTATTAATCATTATATTTTACTGATGTTAAGTAAGTCTATGGACTTCAATTTCCTAATGCGTTTGAGTACCAGGCACCATTAAATCAATCAATTACCAGAAAATTTATCCTATCATGTGGCGTGATAATAATAATCGTTATAAAAAACAGATTAAGGAGTTAGGCTTACTTAAATAAATTAAAAAAATACAAAAATAGTATTTTAAGAATATTGTTACGTATAACGTTTGTTAGTGATTATGTTGCTATGGTATGACATCAAATTTATTTTCAAAAAATACAGTTAATATTACAAACGTAGGTTTCTTTTATTTTATTTCTCTTTCAGCAAACATACAAAGTGTAGGAGTAGTCATTACAAATTTTAGTGTTTATTCGTACGATACATCATAATGTCCATTTATTTATAATTGTCCCATTATGGAAACAATCGTCACAGTACTTTTTATTGAATTTTGTTGAAAATAAATCAAATATTAGTTCAAACCTAATCACTCAAAACATTTATTAACCACGAAAGTAATGTAATTTATATTGTTTAAAGTCTATTATTTAAAATCTATTTTAATTTATATTGTTGTAAAATCATAAAAAGACATGGTAAGATTGTTACATGATAGGACAATTATGAATAAATGGATTTTACCTACACACGAGTTTCATTTAAATGACAATTCGACCCCCCTGATATAGGATTTGGTGAGGTTGGGGGTCAAAGTTATCTGATCCTGACTGTACGTACACATCGTGTGTTTCTCATCGTTAACCTTGTCTTTGGTTTATAGCTCGGATGAGTACAGGTCAAACGATCGAATATTCTCCTGTGAAAATTGGCTATTAGTTCCAAGAACCGACCAATTCAAGACCTAGTCAACTATTATCTAATCTGTGACTCAGATACCATACTTAGTTATGCCCGTCTGATCTACCTTACTTCCCTTTAAGTTGAATCGGAGCGAAATATTAAATACTAGCCGCGCCCCGGGGCTTCCCTCCTGTGGGAATTTCGGGATAAAAAGTACCCTATGTGCTATTCCCGTTATTTTTCTACCCGTATACTAAATTTCATTGAAATCCGTCCAGTAGATTTTGCGTGATTGAGCAACAAACATCCTCACAAACTCACATCCAAACTTTGGCATTATATATTAGTAGGATTTAAAAAAAAATTGATCCTCTATGGTGTCAGTTTAGGGAATCTGAAGGGAATAGCTGTGCATGATTACTTCCACAGACTATGCAATAATATTAGAGGGGAAGGAATCTGCTTTGCTCACGAACACACACTTAATCGATTTGAATTTGAATTTTATGTTTTGCTCTACAGGGTGTCCCAGAAGTCGACGTCAAGCCGTAATCAGGTGGTGCGCCTTATCGTAATAGTTATCAGAAAAATAAAATAAAAAAATTTAAGTAGTGGTGTATTTTACAAATTATTTGCATTTTTGTTAATTGGAAAACAATGTACACCCTGTGATGATTTTTGACCTCCTGTTCCTACAAATCTTTACTTTTTCCAATTTTATCTTTCTTGTTATCCTGGCTTGACGTCGACTTCGGGGACACCCTGTATATGTACAGTCACGAGCAACAACATGTCAACATGGAAAAAGAATGTGACATTAAGTATATAATATTATTGTTAGTAATTTTACAGTACAATTGCTTTAGTGAGCTTCAGAGCGACAGATATTTTCACATAAAATACAGCGAATGGCACTTCTATTTGTCTTATTAATTCAAATTCAGTGATTTAATCTGAAGAAGAATATGCAAGTAGGAATCAATAATTAAGGAAGAAACTTCTAACAAGTTGCTTCTGATATCTTTGCTTTGCGAAAGTTTAATGATAGGAAAGCACGTCCCAATTTCTCGGCGGAACATATTTCTTCTCTGTCAAAATTATACGAAACACAAGGAAGCAGGCAAAAGTTTTGATTTTGATGGTGAAATACTGAAATATTTAAGTTTTAACAAACGCGTATGCTTAAAGTATCTATACAATTATTTAATGATATTAAAATTATGTAGCGAG
>CM031584.1:11628326-11676326 GCA_018467065.1 Ephestia elutella
TAAGTGCCAACAACAATACAAATTCTATTAATTTGGATTGACAAATTCGTTGGCTCGTCATCGTCACATTCTTTTCGCGCGCTATAAATATGCAACAAATTAAGGCTGTTTTGCTTTTTTATTATTAGATCGGGAATCGAATACTACACACTCGCTAATTATAATCAGCCTATATACACGTCATTAAATGGCCGAAAAAAATACAGACTAGAGACTCGACTGACACGGTGACATCCTGGATTTTCACAGTACATAAGTAAATTAATTTACATACATTAAGATATTTATTTAAAAACAAAAATAACTTGATATGTTTCAGTGCAGTGCGGACTGCGAACGCTATCAGGTAATATTAACTTATTTATTTATTTAAACTTTACTGTACACACATACAACAGTACAGTACAAAAGGTGGACTTAATGCCAAAAGCATTGTCTAAAAGCATTGTCATATTTTAGCTTTTACTTTTTTTACTTCAGCCGATCGACGAGATATTATATCTCATTGTCCCTCGGTACTGAAAAACACTGGTGTGAGAGTGATGCTCAATCGCCACGAAGAGAAGATCTTCCCGCAAGGCTGATGTTGTAGCTTGGGGAACCGCGTCTGTAGTAACTCAAACTATCTATCTTGACAGTTATGGATGGCGTTGTTCTCGCCACAGTACTTCTCCCCAAGACCGAAGGTCTGGAAGTAGATGTGTAGAAGAAGTATGCGGAGTATAGGATAGTGAATTTGTGTGTACCGCAATTCTTTGGAATTTTGACATTTTCCTGCAATATTAAGAAAAATTATCAGATTACAATTTTGACAAGAAATGTATAATATAGACAAGCAGAAAAATAACTGTGAATTTGTTAAAAACTTATAATATCAGAGCTATCTTACATGAATATACTTTCTCATGTGGGTTTTCTTGCTTGGACAACTTTCTACTAAATGACATGTTCCATAACAGGCTAAGTCATGAACACTTCCCCAAAAATCAGAAATAATATAAAAAACCGATTAAGACGAACATATATTTGCTTTTTCGTGATCTTGTTATGGTACAAAAATACATTTAATATCGCTTAATATTGAATAATTAAGGCGATACTGACATGGCGCCCGTACGTATGTTCAGAAATTATGATACAGAAAATCAGATACATGCTTGATATTTTCATTATATTTTAGGCAATTAATTAAAATAAATGTTCCAAACACATGTACACATGTTACATGCAATAACACAAAAACATATTATGTATTTCACATAAATAGATGTATAATAAATAAAATAAACAATTCTTTCCCGCGGGCACGTATGTAATACGTCAGATTGTGGAATGCACTTCCTGAATCTATCAGAAGAGCTCCCAGCCGTGCTTGTTTTAAGTCTCTCGTCTATAAATTTTACCTGACCGAGTCACAAGTGAATGCCTAATAGATTAATTTGAGTCATGCTGCGTATATATAAGTACTTATTCATACACATAACATATATATCCATACTAATATTATAAATGCGAAAGTTTGGATGTGAGTTTGTGAGTTTGTGAATTTGTGAGTTTGTGAGGATGTTTGTTACTCAATCACGCAAAATCTACTGGACGGATTTCGATGAAATTTGGTACAGAGGTAGATAATGACCTGGAATAGCACATAGGCTACTTTTTATCCCGGGAAAAAGCACTGTTCCCGTGGGAAATTCACGCGGGCGAAGCCGCGGGCAAAAGCTAGTATATATATATATCATATGTATTTATCTTAGTTTATGTATTTTATTATACAATATATAGTCAATTTATTTAAGTATTTGCACCCACTTAATGTTCTCTGAATAACCCTAAGGTAGACTGGTAGAAAATGCTGTAGCATTAAGTCCGCCCATTGTACTGTAACATATGTTTATATGCAATAAAGTTTAAATAAATAAATAAATAATAAAAGTACATTTTTGAACGTACCGGAAATCGGAACCGTCAAATGAAGCGCGTCAACGTCAAACCATAATGGGTGTCGGCCATTATGGCGGAACTCGCCTAACGTTCATTACCATTTGTTTGACTAAATGTACCATAGAAAGGCTACGAATTTATTGGATTTACTTATAAGTCCTTTACTTATAAGTACTTTACTTATAAGTATTGATACTGACCCAAAAATGAAAATTTCAGATAGGTGATCATGATATAGCTGTCTTCCCATACATTTGTGTAACAATCCCTTTACCAACAGAACAGACAGTGTGACAGAATATTTTAGCTGACATTCACACAGACATGCTGACATGCACATACACAAATTCAGCACAGAAAAATAGGGGACAATTATATCAAAAAATAAAATGCGTTTATTATCAAAATATGCCACAACAGAAGTATTAAACGTTGGTTCCCGATCTAGGAAAACCCTGTATCTTGGGAACCTGGAGCACCGTTAATCTATACATTTTTGCACATTTGTTACAAAAAATATATAAAATTTAAATATTTAATATCCTTATTATATTACACTCATTTCCATTACAAATTAGGTATTATTTATACGAGATATTTATATTTCAATATTATTCATTACTAGCTGTTTCACGCGGCTTCGCCCGCGTGAGTTTCGATTGATTTCGCTTAGATGAAAAATCTTTTTGTGTTCCAAACTGTGGTAACCTAAACTCCAGTACTCAAAATTACAGCCATTTGGTTATCCCGTGTCCCGCGGAAATATATTAGGTACTCGTAGTTCAGTCGCGATGTTAAAATGAATCAAAAATGATATTTCATTCAATAAACGATCTGCGTCTGCTCGTTATCTACAAATTCCCGTGTACCACCACTCTCACCCCGAGTCCCTCTTTATCCTATCCCGTGTCCTGTCTATTTATACGTCAGTAGAAAATGCTCATCAGGTTGAACGACTTTTGCTAAGGCCCCATTTTACCAGGCCCAGGCCACTCGGTCGTCGCCTTTTACATAATTAGTGCACATTTTGCTACGCCACTGAACGGGTGCATTCAATTAACATTATAACATTTGTAACGTGTAAATAAAGTGTTATAGTTATAGTTATGTCTCAATCCAATTATTGATAAATTTGGAATTCTACGCATAGGTGAAAGACTACAAAACAGCAGTTTAAACATGGAGATGCAACATCTGATGATCATCCCTCGGAATAGTCGCCTAACTGAACTTTTAATAAATGAAGCTCATCATCATACTTTTCACGGGGGACCTAAATTAACATTAACTAACTTGAGACAACAATATTAGATACCTGGAGGATATGGAATAGTAAAAAAATATTTACGCAACTGTGTAACCTGTAGAAAGAACAACCCCGTTATACAACAACTGATGATAGACTTTCCTTTAGCTCGCACCGAAATCGCTCCACCTTTCTTCCATACAGGAGTTGATTGATCTATGAAAGGATATGTAGCCCTTTGCATTTGTTTGGTTACCAATGCCATACACTTGGAGTTAGTTACTGACATGGGTAGCGCAGCATTCCTGGCCGCGTTGAGGAGGATGTCAGCACGGCGTGGAACCCCTCGATATATCTACAGTGACTGTGGAACTAATTTTGTCGGGGCGAATAACATTGTACAAGAGGAAACAGAACGGATAAAGCTAACATTTGATGAACATTTTATGGAAGTGATAAGTAGCATGGAAATACAATGGAAATTCCAAGTTCCAAAATTTCCAAGCTCCGGAGGCCTGTGGGAGCGTACTGTTAGAAGTGTCAAGTTTCACCTGAAGAGAGTAGTGGGAGCGCAGCATCTAACATTTGAAGAGTACTCAACACTCTTAGCGCAACTAGAGGCGTACCTAAACTCCCGGCCGCTATGCGCCATAACAGAAAATATTGAAGATCTTGACTGCTTGACCCCAGCCCACTTCCTCACTGGACGAGCTGGAATCACTGTCATTGAAACACTAGAAGATAGGTGGACTTGATGGCATTTAACAAATGAACTATTTAAACAAATATGGAAGAAATGGAAATCGGAATATTTAACAGAGTTGAATGTAAGGAATAAATGGCGCCAACCGCACACAAACATACAGATTGGAGGAGACTTGGTAACAATATAAGATGAAAACCTTCCCCCTGGGAAATAGCCTATGGTACGGGTTGAAGAGTTGCACCTCGGTCAAGACGGCCTTGTACGAGCGGTCACACTCAAAACACCAAATGGTTACTTGAAACGGCCAGTAATAAAACTGTGTGTATTGCCCATCGAGCAGAAGCAACGAGAACAAGGTATACCACAACAAACATCTGACAGAGGAAGGAACATTTTGGCTATGGGTTACGTCTGTGGTTGGGCTGGTGCCTTTGCTCCACATGTTGGTTTCACCAGTGCCATACTTATATTAATTCTGTGCCAGTGCTGGTGTCACCTGAGGGAGGTGTATTTTCTCCGACCAGAGGGTCCGGAGAGGGCAGAGAGCCCTTAGAGCGTAATGACCAGTCAGTCATTTTTAAGCGCACGTGGGGGTCCCTAACCTATTTACCTTAATACTACCCTAATTTATCACTGCACTAAGTGTCACAAAAGTCTTTTTACACGACTGACCAAAAAAGGAGTGTTATGTTTTCAGGGTTCATGTATGTATGTATGTATGTAATTTCTTTATTCCACCATAAGTCCTGAACGGCTTAACACATTTTGATGTGAGAGGTATTTTTAGATTCCTTACATTAGCCCGAATGACATAGGCTATGTGAGTTGTCAGTCGTGTTTTTTATTTTTTAATAATTAGCTTGTTTACTCAATTGGTATACTCGGCGAAGGGACGTTAAGCTTTCGCTCAAACAATCCCCTGTGGCTCGTGGAAGGGTTGCCGTGAGGCGGATTTGTAGGCGTGTTGCCTTTACCACGAGTAGCAAGCGTTAGCTCAAACTAGCTCGGGCTAGATATCACGGAGAATGAGCGTGTGGTGCTCAACTTTCTCCGGGCCTCATACCACGAATAGCGAACAGCTGGTCAAGCTTCTTCTTCTTCTCTCAGCCGAAAGACGTCCATTGCTGGGCATCCATGCGTAACCCGCTACCTTCACCAGGTCGTCAGTCCACCGAGTGGGAGGCCTGCCAACACTACGTTTTCCTGTTCGTGGTCGCCACTCGAGAACTTTTCTGCCCCAACAGCTATTTGAGGTTAATTACCACAGGATAGCGAGCTTAGCGTGCTCAAACTGCCCTGGGCCGAATACCGACGTAATACAGCTAAAGCTGGCGGCCAGTTTTTTAAACCTCGATGGACACCTTGGGGTGTGGACTGTATTTGCTTTGCCAATCTGGCTGAATAGAAGGCGCTTGTGATTTAAATGAAATACTGTTGAATTTTAAAGACTTCTTGCTTGTTTGACCATAGTGAGTGAGGACATAACTGAGGAGATAACTGACTGAATTATATTTTATAATTCTAAAGCTCACTACGTGTGGTTATGGTCGAGCAAGCGAGTAACATCGTCGTATAATTGGTCAATAACAGTTTTAATTTTGCATATGTGCGATATAAACAATGTACATAGCGGTGTTTATAATGAGAGGTACATATTTTGTCTCATTCGACATCTAACGGTTTTTACCGTTTAGCGCTATTGTGCGCTTACATATTATTGAAATAAAGTCTATATTATATTAACAATTTCAAGACAAAAATACAAACACGTAACAATATGAAGATGTTCTAACTATACAAAATAATACTAACTAGCCTATGTACATGTGACATAAACAAAATGATAGAAACTGATTATATAAAATTAACTATCCTAAGCATGATTGTGATTAAAATTAATCCTACATGCGACATTGGGGCTAGCTCAATATATTATGTGATTGGTATATACAATGTGTCCCGTCATCAGTGTCGGAACCTTTAATGGTAAGTTATATGGCATTTTTTATGAACATATCACCACGCAAAACTGGCAGCTACTAGTAAAATGGCAGCCATTTTGTTTTTTTTTTCGGGCTCTTATAATAATTCAATCGTAACTACTCGTGTAAAAGTCCTATCGACATAAAATAGGTCTCATTTAAAAGCTAATCATGTAGACAACAATAAAATGAGAAAAATGTTTCAATATGAAAAACAAAAAAAAAGGTAAAAACATTTTTTTTTTGTTTTTCGAATTATTATTAGCTTCTTGTGAATAAACTAGCCCATTAAAATGTTTATTTTTTAATTTAAAACAAAAGTTAAAAAAGAAAAAAACTTTTGAGTGGTGATTTGTCCATAAAAAAATGCCATAGAACATACCATTAAAGGCTCCGACACTGATGACGGGACACATTGTATAGTTATACAAGTTTATATATATATATATATATATATTTTTTTTTTTTAATTTCAAGGCACCATGGCTCCTCACATGAAAATCGAAACAAAACCGGACGAAGATGAACCACAATATGACACACTCAAACAATTCACAGCAGATAACCACAAATTCAAAATCAATTGGGTTGAGTTCCCATTACTCACAACCTATAGCATCGCTAGCATCTACGGCGGCTACGTCTGTTTCACCCAAGCGAAACTAGCTACTGTTATTTACTGTTAGTATGCATTTTATACTTTAGATTTACACCAATTTCAGAATTTCAGAATGAAAATATATTGATTTAAACACTTCGACTTGAATTCCATGACGGAAGTTGGTGTGATCATCGTGCCATCGATTCTCAGATGTTTGACTGTAAGTATATATTTTTGCTCAGATGTTCATACATATGCCGGGCGTCTCAGGACGGCTATCTTTTTTATCTAATCCCCAAATCAGCCCATTTCGCTGCCAAAAAGCCGGGCAATCTTAACAGGGTCACGCTGTATTTCACACCTGGACAGTTTCTTACTCTCCATAAAGCGTAAGTGCGATCTTGCATGGAGTACTAATGCAGTCACCTTTTGGACGACGCGGCGAAGTACCAACTGGCTACTTTGGATTCGGTGGAATGCAGAGCCAAATAATCTGCGATGAAAAATTGACAAACGCTAAGCTTCACAACCTACTCATGGTCGAAAAGTTGCATGTCTGTCATTTTTCTACCGATTGTACTTCGGAGACTGTGCTCATCAGCTCATGAGCTGCATGAGCTCATACCACCTACCTCTTTTTTTCAATCGGACATCCAGACATACTGCGGGCCCTTTTTGGTTGATATTCCCCCCGTACGCACCAAGCGCTTTTCGTCAACATTCTTAACGCACCCAGCGAAGGAATGGAACTCCCTGCCTACGTCTGTGTCTTAAGCACTGGAATACTTAGTACTAGGATACTTTAGAACTAACATACTTGCATACTTCGACATTGGATAGGTTCTTTAGAACTACTAACCATAGAGCTAGAACAAAAACAAATAATTTTACTTAGAGACATAGACAGCTGAGGAAGAGGGATGTCAGATATGGTTTTTGCCTATGTTGGTGAAGGACAGGTAATATCTTCTGTGAAGCTCATTTTTTGTCAAGTTTGACATTTTTGGAGTATTTTGGTTCCATATAATTTGTAGGCAATCTGTAAAAAAAAAAAATTTGGAGCACACTATTATGAACGTTTTTGGGCTTCATTTGACAATCAAGTTTATATGTCTATTAAAGAATGTTTTTTTTTCTATGTCTATGGAACTAACGTAAATAGACATTTCGTACTTAGACATTCTGTAGTGGAGTCGGTACTGAGCACATATACAACCAGACTCTCTTCAAAACCAGAGTGAATAGAAGCTCGCTATATACATCATAGACTTCAACTTTGTCCTCGGGCAAGATTGTGGTCAAGAACAAAACCATCTTTTTTTTTATCTAATTTATCTTACATTTGACGACCTCCGTGGCCTAACGGTTATCACGCCAGACTGCCACACCGGAGGTCCCGGGTTCGATCCCCGGTCAGGTCAAGATGGAAAATGATCTTTTTCAGATTGGTCTGGGTCTTGGATGTTTCTCTATATATGTATTTGTCATAAAATATAGTATCGTTGAGTTAGTATCCCATAACATAAGTCCCAAACTTTCTTTGGGGCTAACTCAATCTGTGTGATTTATCCGTATATATTTATAATAATAATAATAATTTTCTTTATTCAACCAACAAGGATCATTACAATTTTTACAAAAATTTCCTTATATAAAATTTTGAAATTATTAAATTAAATTATTGTTCTAAATCAAGTTAAATTAAATTCCAGTCAGTACATGAATCATCGCTGCATGATTCATGTACTGACAGTCAAATCTTTCTGAAAACATCTTTAGGATGCTGTTACTGCTGTCTCGCACCCTGCGCACCAGAGATGAGCACCTCTTCCGCATGACTGTGGAAGGGAACAATCCACACGGGAAGTGGCAAACATCCCCGATGCACTGCAAAATCGAGGCAGCCCCAACAGCATCCTAAAGGCATTATTGTATTATTTATCTATTTCGCCTTTTAGACATTTAAATCCAAAAAAAATTATTATGCGATCATTTTTTTTATTGGAAGCTTCTCTCTGAATACTTTTTTTACTGGATATAGATAGATACAGATTGAGCCTGAACCCTCGTTCAACTTGAACTTGAAGGAACCGAGCTTTGATGAAGGTTTCACCTATGTCATGTATTCTCAAGTATTTTTACACACCAATTTCTTTTCAGTTCTTTTTATGGTAAATCTGTCCATGCTGAGCCTATCAGCAGGTGTCCACCGATTATGGTCCCATCGGTCCTACAAAGCAAAGCCTCCACTGGAGCTATTCTTCTTATTTATATTCATAATGAGCCACCAGCGGACCGTGACCAGGTGGTCCAAAGTACATCGTCTGCACCACACACACTCAGAAACCGACGCCGATCCACATAACGCGACTAGAGGGTTCTTTTTCTCTCATATGGGCTGGTTGATGGTCCACCCACACCCTGAATCGGAAAAACGACTGAAACTCGTTGATGTTTCCGATCTGTGGAATAACCCGTACATTAGATTTCAACAAAAGTAAGTTTATCTACACTTCTACAGTAAAAATTCTATATTTAATATCAAAACTTACCATAACGGTAGTAACTTTACTTTTAGAAAACATTTTTTTCCTTGAGTAATCAATGACTTAAGTTACGATTTTAGAATTTTATGTGACTTGCATAAAAAAACGAATAACAAAATTATGATGCTTTATATTTAAAAACTTTTTTTTTTTAGTTATTACGTACCTCTCTGCGCTATCATAGCATACGCTATTCCCACGTACATTTCAACGCTATGGGGGGAGTCACTTCACGTGGCATTCTGGTCCAACATCTTCCGTATATTCGTGGTTTTAAATCTATTAGGCACCATCAATAGTTTTGCCCACTTAGTAGGTTATAAACCAATCGATGAAACGGCACCCGGGACGCACTTTCCATTAGTTGCCTTTACTATTTCTGGAGAAGGTAACCACAATTACCACCACAGTTTTCCGCATGACTACAAAACGTCTGAATTGGGAGATTCTAGATACAACATAAGCACTTCATTCATAGATTTAATGGCTAAGATAGGGTTGGCGTACGATTTAAAAACAACGTCCGAAGAAGTGGTCAAAGCCAGGGTATTGAGAAAAGGCGACGGTAGCTACTGACCCATAATAAATTCCGAATAATAAAGGGAAACATTTATTTTGACTCTTTAGACTATCTTACTGGATATCTTATCTATGTATATACTGCACGTACACTCGACTACTGCGTCATGTAATTTATTTAGTCATATAGCGGTCAGATAGAATAGTACTTTACATTTTCTTTAGTATAATATACATTTTACTATTTTTATATGTCAACATTCAGTCCTCTTAGCCAGTTATCTGCGTCTTGAGTAAGATTGTAGATGTCTTCTATAAGTCCCGGATATGAATGTATTGGACATCGCTGCATTGCATCTATAGTTTGGGGTTCTTCGCCATAATCACATATATCCGAATTACGCCAGCCCCATTTGTGTTGAAAAAAGTTGCAGCAGCCATCTCCCGATCTCAGCCTGTTTAAGACTTCCTCACACCGGATGCGCCTGTGACTCAATGCGTTGCATCTGCGGCACGCTAGGACAAAAGCAATTCACACCGGCAATACTTATAGCTTAACTCAGTACAGTAATAATATACACACACAGATCTTTTGTTTCTTTTATTTAGATTATAACATAAAAGTATCGGTAAAATACATAAAATGTATAATATGTAATGGAAGAGCGAGGTCTTCTGACACGAGTATTGTTATACTTACTAGAAGGCCTCAACCACTTGCAATGTAAAATGTGTTTTTACTGAATAAATGATTTTGTATTTGTATTTGTAATACGGCGTCGCAGACGCACGGTGGCACTATTTTCTCCCACAACATAGTTATAGTTTTATTATATTTTTTGCCTTGTGGTCATATAAACATTTGCATCTGCGTATTATATCAATTTACTTTTCGCGTATTTCAAAATCCAAGATCTCTAGTCACTTTAAATCTGTAAATATTCACAACTGAAGTGCCGCAGCCGGTGTCGCAGCTGCGTGCGTCACCGGGTGTGTGTTCACTTAAGAAATACTGTGAAATACAACGTCATCATGCCGAACGCGTGTGCGACGTTGCCATTTCGCTTGTGCGCGACCGCACCGCGACTGTTTTCGTTTGTATCGCGCGCGCTCGGTGTCGCAGATGCAACGCAATGCATCTGCGACACCGTCGCGTCGGTGGGAACCAACGCGTACAAATTCAAATAATACAAATCATGTCGCAGTGCAGCACGTCTGCGACACCGTTTGGTGTGTGTCACCCTTTAATATATAGAAATGCTTTCGAGGCAGACCAAAATCCTTAAGTTTGGCTGTTGGGCCTGCAACTTGGGCAAAAGTTCCAGAAGCTGCCACGCTCCATCCATTTTTCCAACTGGTGTTTATGTTAATATCAAAGTGGGAGAGACTCTGGGCTAAGGTGGAAGGAGGGTGGCGATTATTATTATTATGTTGAATATTTGTTATTAAATAACTGTTTACATTTTTATTTTACAAATAGTTCAAATTATTATTTCATAACATTATAGTTAACCCGTCTTATTCATAATTTAGTTTATTTTCATTAACGAACATTTTAGTTAAAATATGTTTTGTCCTTGTCTCTCTTTCCAATATCTGACATTGAAAGAACATTTTCTATGAACAAGACGGTTTGGGTTGGTATGGGTATTATGGTGTATTATGCGCCTGTTTGTTTTCAAAAGTATATTATTAAAGGCGTTTGAATGAAGTAGCCGTTGTTTTAATTGTTTGCGGTCGGTTATTTCTGAAATATTTTTTAAGTACCTACTGCATACTAGAAGCAAATGCCTATGAAGGACATAGGCCTAACTAAAATCGTTTTTTTCTTAATTATCACATAATATATACAATAAATAGTCACCAGGTCCCATAGTCACCAGGTCAGGATCTCATGATGGGATACCGAAGAAATCGAGGAAACTCTTCAAATTTTATAGGTGATTTAAGTATATTTCAAGCTTTAATTTACATGAAGCGATGGAGGCTGCAAAAGGCCCAGGTTCGAATCCTGCCCGTGCTACACGAGTTTGTAGACTAATCTGACTCATGTACCTATGTTCGTTTTCATCGACCACCACTTGCTTCCGGTGAAAGAAAACATATGAGTAAACCTGCACTCTGGTTGATGATCAGCTAGTGTGTGAAATTGAGAAGGCAATGGCAAACCAATCCATTAAAATTGCCACGAGAGTCGTTGTGTGAGTTTCATTCCATATAATGATCACGACCCTTAGTCATGATATTTACTTTCACATTTCCCGTATCTTGCAAGTTAAATTTGACCCACTTCCTAATTTCCGGTTGAGCTGAAATTTTGCATTTTGATGTATGTTGCTGGAGGTAGAAGTTGGCCATAGGAACTCTATAAAACGACAGCCCCAGAAAGTCTGGGCTCGTTTGATTCGTATTGATGACTATTTTGATCCTATATAGTAACCAGGGTCTGATGCTGGAGCTGGAAGGGAGCCATAGGATGCCAAGTTCCTAGTTCCTATAAAACTACACAACCCCACCTTCTCTCTTGATTCGTAGTGGCGAGTACTTTGATCTTATATGCCAGGGTCTGATCCTGGAGCTGGAAGGGTACCTATAGCCCCCTTCCAGGCCATAGGTACTCGGCAATAAAACTACACAGCCCCATCAATTTTAGGCTCACTTAATTCGTATTGATGAGTACTTTGATCCTGTATAGTAACCAGGGTCTGATGCTGGAGCTGGAAAGGAGCCATAGAAACTTCGCAAAAAAACAATACAACCTCATCGAGTTTGGTCTCATTTGATTCGTTCATCAAGATCTTTAGGCTTCAATAAAACTTTGTGACAAAAATGACATTTTTGTAAAAGGAAACATGTTTTTAAGTGGCTCAACTTGGTAACGTGAATGAAACGAACAGCGCATTGTATTGTAACTTACAACTTTATTCAACTTGCAATTCTAACAGCATATGTGTCAAATGTTATATTTTGCCTCGCATAACTGAGAAGTTGCCTCAAGCTAATATGAATGTCCAGAGCCTCAATTTTCCTAATTTCATCCAACTTTTAAGACATTGATTTATTATTAGGTGCCGACATATTTTGAGACTATTAGGACCTGGCAGAATTACTTTGGAACCATAAAGGCCCATCTTACAAGAAACACAACTAGGTTGGTTAGTGGCCGGTCCCATTGCAACGAAATATTTAGAAAAGGGTAATTCTAATTATTCTAAATCTTATTGTCATTTTTCCAAAGAAATAAGTCAAGACTAGAATGCAATACTGAGGATTATAGTGAACTAGCTTTTGCCCGCGGCTTCGCCCGCGTGTATTTCCCACGGGAACAGTGCTTTTTCCCGGGATGAAAGGTACCCTATGTCCTTCTCCGTACTTCTAACTGTTAGATACCATTCTTATTTTTTCTTTGGTAGATACTGATTGCGCCGGTCTTCTTCTCGTAGGGTTACCGAAGAGACTTAGAAGTAAAACTCCTTGAATACTGCTGCTATTTTGTTTACTTTCATAAAAATTTGGATTACTATAAAAAATGATGATAACAGTACGGAGATTATATCATCTGTTATATTATCTGATTATATTATCTGTTTTTATATTCCTGGTCAGGCTATCCAATATAAAACCTTTATGGGTACCCGGTTTTCCGCGTGCGGAACTCCTTGTTGCTCGAAGTATATTATCGCACAGATAAAGATTTATAATTTTTTTTTACTAGCTATATTTGTCCCACTGCTGGGCAAAAGCTTCCCCTAACTTCCTCCACGTATCTCTATTCTTGGTCTTTTCTTTATACAAATAATAGAGAAAGTCCGGGAGTTTTACAGACCGACATACATTTGTTTTGTTGACTTTCAGAAAGCGTTCGACTCTGTTAAATGGCCGCAACTATGGAAGACGCTTCTAGAGATGGGAGTGCCAAAACACCTAGTCCATCTCCTTCACCAACTTTACGAGGGAAGTTCTGCCTCCGTGAAAGTGGACAATGTTGTTTCAAGTTCACTTCATCCTAGCGCTGGTGTTCGTCAGGGGTGTATCCTATCTCCACTCCTTTTCAATATCTACACAGAGCACATTATGCGTATTGCTATGAACGATTGGACTGATGGCGTGCCAATAGGAGGAAAGAATATCAGCAACCTGCGATACGCCGATGATACCACTCTGTTTGCCACCATTGAAGAAAGTATTGAAGAGCTCCTTACGCGCGTTGAGAATCATCGTATCATCTTACGTTTATCTGGGTTCTTTAGTGGCAAACCAGGGTGGTTCTGATGACGAGATTTTCCGCCGTATAGTGATCACAAGATCGACCATGGACAGATTGTCAAAGATATGGAGAGATCGTAATATCACCAAAGCCACCAAAATTAGACTGGTACGGGCTCTAGTATTCCCCATATTTTTGTACGGCGCGAAAACATGGACCATTAAGAAACGGGAAGGTCAGCGAATTAACGCATTAGAGATGTAATGATAATAATAAATCTTTATTCATCAAAAAGGATTTAAGTATGCAGAAACAGTAACAAGCGATCCCACACTAGGCTAAGCCTGTATCGTGGGCATCAAGTACAAATTCTAATTTAATCAGTAAAAACAATTAAAACAGCGCGACGATTACATTAAAACATAAATAAATTCATACTATTGATAAATTATCTAAAAATTAACATTCCATCAAATCAAAATGTGGTGTTGGAAACGAGTGTTGCGTATATCGTGGACTCAGCGACGAACAAACGCCTCCATCCTTAATGAGCTCGGCATCAAGACCCGCATATCCGAAATAGTCAACAGTAGGATCCTTCGCTACTTTGGCTATGTGACACGCAGCGAGAAAGCCATGGAGCGCTTGGTAGTGCAAGGCAGGGTGGATGGAGTCAGGTCTCGGGGGAAATCCCCGATGAGATGGACCGACCAAATAAAAGCTCTAACCAATGCATCCCTAAATGAAAACGCCCGCCAAGCATTAGTTCGAGAGAAATGGAGAGCTACAGTGCTGCGCGTCTCCAAACAGCATGCCTGACCCCGACTGCTTTGTCAAGAGCATACGAAGAAGAAGAATGTCATTTAAGAGGAAGTGCCTTTATGTAATCAAAGATTAAATTAAAAAATATGTTGTATTGTATCACTCTTTCTTTATATATTTAAGTACTAGCTGTTGCCCGCGGCTTTGCCCGCGTGAGTTTCCTTTAGATGAAAAGTCTTTTTGTGTTCCAAACTATTTCAGATGTTTCGGATCTTCGATTTTTATACGTCTACAGAAAATGCTCATCAGATTGTTTAAGTTTTGCTAAGGCGCCTGTTCCATATACGTTATAGTGTAGCTGGTCGTTTGGAGTTATTCATCAGATGTTCCAGATCTTCAATTTTTATACGTCAGCAGAAAATGCTCATCAGGTTGAACGATTTTTGCTAAGGCGCCATTTTCATATATGTTATAGTGTAGAGGCCTGTGGTGTGGCCCTAGAATAGCACCAACCCATCTTTTCCCGTGGGTGTCGTAAGAGGCGACTAAGGGATCTTAAACACCGGAGGATGGGCAGCAGCATCTTTCCGCGTACTATGACATCACACTGCGATCGCCAACCCGCCTGCCAAGCGTGGCGATTACGGCAAAACCCCGCTATGGTTGATACACCCACAACACGGCCCCTAGTCCCCGGCGGCCTCGCTATTTTGGACTCTGGTAGCGGTCACGGTAACGGCGGGGCAGGGAGTGCTAAGAATCCCCGGCAGATGCCAGGCTACCAACCCCGACGACCCTTGGCCCTGGCAACTTATAACACGTGCACACTGCGGACCGACGAGAAGCTCGCTGAACTGGAGGAAGAATTGAGCAGGTTACGATGGGATATTGTAGGATTATATACGAGATTAGAATGGCTCTCAAACAGTTAAAAAACAATAAGGCACCGGGTGATGATGGAATCACGGCTGAGCTTCTGAAAGCAGGTGGAACACCGGTATTAAAAGCTCTTCAGAAGCTATTCGATTCCGTCATACTCGAGGGACAAACGCCTACGGCATGGCACAGAAGTGTGGTGGTACTTTTCTTCAAAAAAGGCGACAAAACCTTATTGAAGAATTATAGGCCTATCTCACTTCTGAGCCATGTCTACAAACTGTTTTCGAGAGTCATTACGAATCGTCACGCTCGCAGGTTTGACGACTTCCAGCCTCCCGAACAAGCCGGTTTCCGAAAAGGCTTTAGTACCGTAGACCACTTACATACGCTGCGGCAGATTATACAGAAGACTGAGAAGTATAATCAGCCATTATGCTTGGCGTTTGTGGACTACGAGAAAGCCTTCGATTCGATCGAGACCTGGGCTGTGCTATAGTCTCTCCAACGGTGCCAAATTGACTATCGATATATCGAAGCGCTGAAGTGTTTGTACGAAAACGCCACCATGTCGGTCCGTCTCCAGGATCAAGGCTCCAAACCTATCCAGTTGCAGCGAGGGGTGAGACAGTGAGACGTGATATCTCCGAAACTTTTCACCGCCGCCCTGGAAGATGTTTTCAAGCTTCTGGACTGGAGCGGACTCGGTATCAATATCAACGGCGAGTACATCACTCACCTTCGATTCGCTGACGACATCGTAGTCATGGCTGAGACCTTGGAAGACTTAGGCACAATGCTCGATGGCCTCTGTAGAGCCTCTCAACAAGTGGGTCTAAAAATGAACATGGACAAGACGAAAATTATGTTTAATATCCGTGTTGCACCCACTCCTCTGAAGGTTGGAGACTCTACACTCGAAGTTGTTGACAATTATGTATACCTGGGACAAACAGTTCAGTTAGGTAAGTCCAACTTCGAGAAAGAGGTCAAGAGGTCAACCGTCGAATCCAACTCGGCTGGACAGTGTTCGGGAAGCTTCGCGATATCTTCTCGTCCAAAATACCGCAGTGTCTCAAGACTAAGGTCTTTGACCAGTGTGTGTTGCCAGTAATGACATACGGAACTGAGACGTGGTCGCTTACTATGGGCCTCATAAGAAGGCTCAAGGTCACCCAAAGGGCGATGAAGCGCGCTATGCTCGGAGTTTCCCTGCGTGATCAAATCAGAAATGAGGAGATCCGTAGGAGAACTAAAGTAACCGACATAGCCCGCAAAATCGCAAAACTTAAGTGGCAGTGGGCGGGGCACATAGCTTGTAGAACAGATAGCCGTTGGGGCAGAAAAGTTCTCGAGTGGCGAATCGGAAAACGTAGTGTTGGCAGGCCTCCCACTCGGTGGACCGACGACCTGGTAAAGGTCGCGGGATGCGCATGGATGCGGGCAGCGCAGGACCGGTCGTTGTGGAAATCCTTGGGGGAGGCCTTTGTCCAGCAGTGGACGTCTTTCGGCTGAGAGAGAAGAAGAAGAAGAGATAGTGTAGCTGGTCTCTTGGAGCTTTTCATCAGATGTTCCAGATTTTAAATTTTTATACGTCAGCAGAAAATGCTCATGAGGTTGAACATCTTTTACTAAGACGCCATTTCCATATATGTTATAGTGTAGCTGGTCTCTTGCAGTTCTTCATCAGATGTTCCAGATCTTCAATTTTTATACGTCAGCAGAAAATGCTCATCAGGTTGAATGACTTTTGTTAAGGCACCATTTCCATATTTCTTATAGTTTAACGGTTCTGTTATGGTTCTTCATCAGGTGTTCCAGTTTTCAAAATCAATTATAGCCTATATGTTGCCCAGACTTAATAGCTATACAACAAAAAAAGTTTCATTCAAATCCGTCCAGTAGTTTTTGCGTGAAACACGTACATACATACAGACAAGAAATTCCAAAAAAAAAATTTTGCATTCTATTGTTCTTTTTAAGTGTCCCTCTATCCATTTTAGTCAAAAATACTAAATGTACAAACAAAATATTTTTACTGTTTTATTATATGTATAGATTTGTATTGTTTTGTTTTTAACCGACTTTCCAAAAAAGGAGGAGGTTATATGTTTCGATGATGTATGTATGTTTTTTTTTTATGTATGTTCGCCGATTTCTCCGCCCAGGTATGGTGGACTGATTCCAGGTTGGTCCCATTTTAACCACGTCAGAATCTGTTCGGTAATTTTAAAGATACCTAACAAAATATTAAAATGCAGGCTTTTGGTCTATAAAACATTGTATTATAGGCCAAAAGCCCGCGACAACATACCCTTCGTTATTTTATGAAAACTCAAGATTCTCTTTGCATGTCCCAACATAGAAATAGCGATTATCGACTTAATAGTTGCATCATGATTACTTAGGCAGATAATATGTAGCAATCGTATTTAATGTGGTAGCTCAATTTCCTCAGAGTAAAAGTTTTTAAAAGATTTTATTTCGAATAATATTAGAAATCATGCCATCCATTGCCAAGCAATTGGTGCAGATATAAACCCCTGCCAGTTAAAACCTAAATTAGAGTTATATTTGTTTTATTATAAAAGCTGAATTTAATGTTACTTTGAGAGGTCCCCAAGGGTGATGTTACCTATGAAAATCACTTTTGCTATCCATATTACCTACATAAGCAAAGATCTAAACTTCATGCCTAGTCGCTAATTTATTTTACCCGCATAATCCCACACAGAGAAACATTCAGCATTTTTAAAATAAGAAAGGTTTGGTCGTCGCGGGCTCTTGGTCTATTTATGTGCCAAAAATAATGGAATTCTGACATGTTTTGACATTTCAAATGAAACTGACATAAAAAGTTTCGATTTCTTAATTTTCGCCCAGTGATAAAATAAGTTAAGTTTTCATGACAACAAAATTAATGAAAATAGGTGCACTAAAAATGATAAAATATTTTTTTTTTCCCAAAAAAATGAACCGACTTCCATCATAAAACTTAAAATCATGAAATAACATATAGGCAGATTTATCAAAAAGAAAGAAAAATGTATTGGCATGCCTGATGCCACCTACTGAACGAGGTGAAGTCGGTGCCAAAATAAAAAATAAATAATCTAAATAAACATTAGAATCATGTAGTATAAATAAAATGCCTAACTAAACAATTATATAATATCCTTACTCCTGAACTTTTTCCTCGTTCAGTAGGTGGCATGCCAATACATTTTGCTTTCTTTTTGATAAATTTGCCTATATATATTTTATGATTTTAAGTTTTATGATGGAAGTCGGTTCATTTTTTTGGAAAAAAAAATTTAGGTAGCTATTTGTATTGTGAGCAAAATTTAACATGGTATGTATGTACACATATCGTTGGTCAGTTTGGTTAATTCTTTTCGTATTTTTATTTTTTCATCTTTCTTCTTTGTCTTGCTATCTCCTTTTTTTCTATTACTTTTGTACGTTGTTCGCATTTTATTAATTCACTTTATATAACATGTATATAGGTATATATAAATGTGGGTTTATTAAATTATACTTATATATCTCAAAGGTGACTGACTGACTGGCTGACTGACTGACATAGTGATCTATCAACGCACAGCCCAAACCACTGGACGGATCGGGCTGAAATTTAGCATGCAGGTAGATGTTATGACGTAGGCATCCACTAAGTAAGGATTAACGCGAGCGAAGCCGCGGGCGCCAGCTAGTATTATATATGTAGGTTCATGATAATTATATATGTATATTAAATAAGTCTATTTTTCTCTTTAATCTAATCCGCACAACATATATTTCGTCTTCAGCAACTTTTTTAATGGTTGCCTGAAAGAAATTGCTTACAGTGATAAGGCCGCCTTTTGCGCATCTTCCTCTTAAGTTACTTTATGTATCTGTACCATGTGATTACTTGTGTGCAATAAAGTGTTGTTGATAAAATATATCAAATAAATATAGACGTCAAAAAATATTTCTTTTTTATTTATCTTTAAAAAAAATGAAAAAACACTACCTCACCCTTTTATCCAAATATATGTATGTTTATGTGTACTTTATTTATATTTATTTGTCTTGTGTATATATAAGCTATCAAAATTTCCTATTAGGAACGGAGGTGGAGCCCTCACTCACATGCTTGTATAATAAACGTTGAAAAAAAAAAGGTGTTTTTTTATGAGAAAAATATTGCATAAGGATTCTGACGTTACCGAACATTAAAATTTGCATAGATTTAGCGTTACGCCTTTAGTCCACCGACGCGTTCGCTGGCGACGACGAAACTTCAAAAAACTTGTCAGTTGTATGAGAGCGTTTTGCTTATGCTGTGTCTCGCTCAAACTAAGCGAGATTTGTATAGTTACATCCTTATCAGCTACTGTTTCGCTCGTAGCGGCGAAATGGCTGTTACACCAACGCAAATGTCATATTTCGCTTCGCAACGCGTCATGCCATATAAAAACCTGCAGTGTACTAACGTTCCGCAGGCGATTCGCTATCGCCAGCGTTTCGCAGCGATTCGCTTTCGCCGGCGAACGCGTCGGTGGACTAACACGGTAAAGTTAGAAGTTTTTTTTTTTACTTTTTATAATTAAGTATTTCGCTTTTCTATTTTATAGATATACCGGGGCTTCGCTCCCGCGGGAATTTCGGGATAAAAAGTACCCAATGTGATTCCCGGTATTTTTCTACCCGTGTACCAAATATCCACCGACCGTCCAGTATATTTTGTGTGATTGAGTAACAAACATCCTTACTTCTGCAAATTATACCTAATACTAGCCTGTGCCCGCGACTTCGTCCGCGCCGTCAGATTTTAAGTTAGACCATCTATAATATAACAGAGAAAACCGCATCAAAAGTCCAGTCGTTTTTGCGTTATGTGCGTACAAACATACAGACAAAAATTCTACAAAAAATGGTTTTGGCTTCTATTAGCCCCATGATGACCCCTCATAGTTTGTTTTCTTAAAAATCTTCTATGTACAGACACAGAACAGTTACAGTTTTATTATATATGTATTGATTAGTTGGAAGTAGGCATAAAGTAGGATAGTTAGTAGGATTATGCCCTTTGACTTTTCTTGTTGCTCTACAATGGTAAATATCGGTCTGATTTTGGAGGTATCTGCTATATGCTTCCATGCTGGTCTGGGAGCGAAGAAAAAACATAGAATGTGCCAGCTGCTTCTCTTCCCGCGCAGATTGTAAAAGTCAATCGAGGGAAAGGGCTTTAAACTGGGGATTCCTCCACTCATAGGCGATGGGCTAGCAACCTGTCACTACACCTGAACCTCCATTCCATTAAAAAGCCCACTATTCAGCTAAGCGTGGCCTTCGAGTCTCACGACTCTTGGCTCTGTCTACCCCGTAAGGGATGAAGATGTGATTCTATGTATGTTATATCTCTGGTTCTAAGTGACGTATCAAGTTAACACAAACACCAGATTTAGAGTTAGACCTTCAACAATACAACAGTGAAAACTGCATCAAATTTTGTCCAGTAGGTTTTGCGTGATGCGCATCACATACAAACACATACACATAAACATACAGACAGATAGACAAAAACTAAAAAAAAATTGTTTCGGCTTCTATTGGCCCTATAAAGATCCCCCAATATTTTTTTATAAATATCTCCTATGTACAGACACAGGCCAGTTATAGTTTTATTATATGTATTAATTAAAATAACTACCGCGACTAGCTTTATGACCGCGGCTTCGCCCGCGTGAATTTTCCAAGAGAACAGTGTTTTTTCCCGAGATGAATGGTACTCTAAGTCCTTCTCAGTACTTCTAACTATGTGTGTGTATGCGAAATTTCAAGAAGATTGGTTTAGTAAGTAGATAAAGCGAGAAGTGGTAACAAACAAATAAATAAAGAAACAAACTCACTATGGCATTTATAATATTAGTTACTTAGGAATAGAACTAATGGGGGACCCCCCCAAAGTGCTAGCGTCCACGTCGCGTCCCCCGGGCAACGTCGCGTCCTGACCACCGTAACGGAGTGGCAGGCCGGCGGCTAATGAGTACTTTGCTGTCGGAGCATTGTATGCGATTAACTGTGAATATGCCTAATAAGCCTGAAAGGGACGCCTCCGGGCGTTTCCTTAAAAAAGGCCCTTCTCAGGGCCAAACTAAGGAGGGGAGGAAAAAGCGGGGAGGGGGAAGTCTGGATCGGGAGGGGATGATCTCGGACGGGGGGAGGAAAGAGGACAAAGACGAGGACAGGTCCAGATCGGACATCGGCTCGGATGGGGAGGAGACCGACTCGGCCGTGGGCCAGAGGAGGCTCGGGAGCCTCCTGGGTAGTATGGGGTCCGTCACCTCACTGTCGGAGTCACTGTTGGGCCCGAAGCGCCTCTATTCGGAGGTCGCCAGTGGCTCCGACACGGAGGTGGGCGCGCCGCAGTCAAAGGCTGTGGCAAAAGGAGGAGGGGCGCGGGGTGCCTCCAAGTCGGCGAGGGCCCGAGACAAGGTGAGGAGGAACTTGGACGATGAGGGTGTGGAGACCTCCTTCTCGTCCACTCTGGAAGCTCGGGCCTTCCGGAGGGGAGGACCCCCGGTTGAGAAAGAAGTGGTGGAAGTGGCCCCCATTGAGGTGGCGGACTTTGGTGCGATGGGGGCCGAAAGTCTCCTGAGCACCGCGGTGGAGAGGCTGAGTGTAATTACCGGCCTCGTCCGGAAGTCCTCTGCCCTCAAGGGGGGCTACTGTTCGAAGATAGTACGGGCCTCCTCTGATGTCAAGGACATCGTTGACACCCTGGTGGGGCGGAGCGAGACCGATGAAATACGGCGAGATGGTCGAGAGGATGGTGGAGAGGATTGTTGACAGCCGCCTCGCAGGACAGGACCCTCATCCGCCTCGCAGGGCCACCCGCCCACCGCTGGCGGGTGACAACTCAAAGGTGGCAAGGGCCGCGAGGGCGGCCATCGAGGAGGCCTCCGGCTCAAGCCCGGCGTCGCGGCCTACGCGGCCTGCGCGGCCTGTGCAGCCCGAGACGGAGGAGTTGGAGGTCCGGGCGCCAGCGCGCCCGGCCCCAGGGCAGAAGGGAGCGGCTGAGAGGTCGACGGAGTGGGGTCCCTTTGGGCCGTCGACCTCATCGGCCGCAGTCAACGCCGACGCCTACCCAGAGCTCCCCTGGGTTGAGGTCAGTGGGAAGGGAGGCAAGGGCAAGGGCGTGGGCAAAAGTCCCGGCCCAAGCCCACGGCGGCACCCACAGCGGCGCCGACAGCGGCACCCCCAGCGGCATCCGCGGCGGCCCCCGCAACCGGGCGCAAGGCGCCCCCGGTGGCGTCCACGGCCCCTGCTAAGAAGAAGGCGAAGAAGTTGACGGCCCCTAGCTCCTCGGCTGTAATACTCAAGTTACAGCCAGAGGCAGCGCAGAACGGGGCCACATACGCCTCCGCCCTTCTCACGGCCGAGCAGGAGGTCAGCTTGGAGCAGCTGGGCATCGGCTCGCTCCGGATTCGCCCAAGTGCGACCGGGGCGAGGCTCATCGAGGTCCCAGGCTCCTCCAGCGCGGACAAGGCCGATGCGCTCGCGTCGGCCCTGAGGGTGGCGCTGGCCGGCGTCGCGGAGGTATCCAGGCCCGTCAAGTCTGCGGATTTCCGCGTGACGGGCCTGAACGACACAGGTACCGTGCAGCGGGTCAGGGCTGCGGTCGCCAGGGCTGGAGGCTGCGTCGAAGACCAGGTCTGGGTAGGCGAGGTCCGTCCGAACTGGCGGGGCTCTCGCTCTGCCCTGATGCGCTGCCCGGTGGTGGCGGCTAAGAAGCTGCTCGAGTTGGGCAGCATCAGTGTGGGCTGGGGCCGCGCGCAGCTCCACCACTTGGAGGCGCGCCCCATGCACTGTTATAAGTGCATGGGGAAGGGGCACACGGCAGCGTTGTGCCCCTCGCAGGTGGACCGCAGCCAGGTCTGCTACAGGTGCGGGGAGGCGGGGCATTTGTCCGCTTCCTGCACAGCGGGGCCCCGCTGCGCGGTGTGTAGTGCTGCTGGAAAACCGGCGGACCACGTGATGGGGGCAGGTCATGTAACCCCCGCCGGTCCGTGGCAAAGGGCTGTCCCCTCCTCCGCGAGGGGCCCGACAACAGGAGGCGCCAGTCGGCCAAATGGAGGAGTAATGGTTGGATTCCTCCAGGCCAACCTCAACCACTCCGCCAGATCGCAGGATCTCCTCCTGCAATCCATGGCGGAGTGGGACGTTGACGTCGCGGTGGCTTCGGAGCCGTACGCGGTTCCCTCCCTGTCCCACTGGGCTGGGGACCTCGATGGCTCCATGGCTATCGTGGCCAAGGCTGGCGCCGCCCCTCCCCTCGCGGTCAAGAAGAGAGGCAGCGGGTTCGTGGTGGTGATTCGGGGAGAGTACGCCATAGTTGGGGTCTACTTCTCCCCGAACCGGGATCTGCCGGCCCTGGAGCGGTTTCTGGACGCTCTGGGGCCGGAGATAAGGCGGCTGGCGCCCCTGAAGGTCCTCGTGGCCGGTGACTTCAACACCAAATCCACGGCGTGGGGGAATCCGGCCACCGAGCCCAAGGGGCGCAAGGTGGAAGAATGGGCGCTGGCCGCGGGACTGTCTCTCCTGAATAGGGGGACAGTCCAGACGTGCGTGCGGCGGACGGGTGGGTCGGTGGTGGACCTAACGTTCGCCACTCCCGCTGCCGTGCGCCTAGTTACGGACTGGAGGGTGGAAGTGGGGGTGGAGACACTCCGGTATATCCGGTTCGAGGTGACTGCTACCCCCGATAGTCAGGCGGTGTCGTCGTCCCGGGCGCGCAGTCGGTTCCCTCGCTGGGCCCTCACGCGGCTCGACGTGGAGCTGGCGGAGGAGGCGGCCATCGTCGGCCACTGGAGCCTCCCGCCTCTTGTAGGAATGGGGGTGGACGAAGCGGCTGGCCGTTTCGGCGACGCTTTCACAGCGGTGTGCCGGGCGGCCATGCCTAGCGTAGGCCGAGCGCCCCCCAGGCGGGCGGTCTATTGGTGGTCGGCGGAGATTGCCGCCCTTCGCGTCGCCTGCAACGCGGCCCGGAGGGCGTACGGTCGGAACAGGCGGCGCAGCCCCCGGGACGAGGAGAGGGATGACCAGCTGTATGCGGTGTACGTCGAAAAGCGGACGGAGCTACAGCTGGCCATCAGTCGGGCCAAAGATGAGGCCCTCGAGGAGCTGGTGGAGGGTCTAGAAAGAGACCCGTGGGGCCGCCCGTACAGATGGGCGCGAGACAAATTGCGTTCACAGGCGGCTCCGTTGACGGAAACCCTCCAGCCAGTTCTACTGGAGGAAATCGTCGGGGACCTGTTCCCCGGCAATCCGCGGGGGTTCTCCCCGCCGAGAATGGCCCGACAGCCGCCTGACGGAGTGGAGGGAGGTGAGGTGGTGGCCGATCCGCCCCCTGTCACCGACGTCGAAATGGAGGCGGTGCTCGACCGCCTCCGAACGAAGAAGAGGGCACCGGGTCCAGACGGGGTGCACGGGAAAGTGCTCGCGCTGATTCTCGTGCACCTAGGGGAAAGGTTTCGGGAACTGCTCAACCGCTGCCTGCGGGAGGGGCAGTTCCCGAAGTTATGGAAGGAGGGTTGACTCTGCCTTATTCCGAAGGGGAGCCGGCCCCTGGACTCGGCCTCGGCGGTGCGACCTCTGGTCCTGCTGAGCGAGGCTGCGAAGGCCCTGGAGAGTGTCGCGGCTTCGCGCCTCGTTCGGCATGTGGAGGAGGGTCCGGGACCGCGTCTCTCTGACGCGCAGTACGGGTTCCGGGCCGGGAGGTCCACCATTGACGCTCTCAGACGTCTGAGGTCGGTGACGGAGGAGGCGGATCGGGATGGAGAGGTGACCCTGGCGACGTCACTCGACATCGCCAACGCCTTCAACAGCATCCCGCACGGTGTAATACGAGAGGCGCTCGAGTATTTCGGAGTGCCCTTGTACCTGCGGAGGCTGTTGAGGGCGTACTTGGAGGAGCGCTTCGTCCTGTATGAGGACAGGGGGGGCCAAATGGTTCGGGGGAGCGTCGGGTGCGGTGTCCCGCAGGGGTCGATTCTCGGCCCTATTCTGTGGGACATCGCGTACGATTGGGTCCTGCGGTGCCGGCTTCCCCCCGGGACGGGTGTCATCTGCTATGCGGATAACACTCTCTTCACGTCCCGGGGTGCGAACTTCGGAGAGGCGGCTCGGTCGGCCGAAACGGGTCTTGCCCTTTTGGTCGACCGCATAGAGAGGTTGGGGCTTCAGGTCCGTCTGGACAAAACCGAAGTCCTCCTCTTCCGCGGGGCCCGGACGCGGGGACCCCCCCCAGGGGCGCGCCTCCAGGTGGGTCAGGAGGAGTTGAGGGTGAGTACCCAGATGAAGTACCTGGGACTCATCCTCGACGGGAGATGGTCCTTCGGCCCCCACTTACGCGAGCTGGGGCCGAGGATCGTCAGGACGGCCGCGTCGCTGGGCCGACTCCTGCCCAATCTGGGTGGGCCCAGCGACGCAGTGAGAAAGCTGTACTCCGGCGTGTGCCGGAGTATGGCGATGTACGGTGCCCCCATATGGGTGGACGCCCTCACCGCGGACAATAAACGCCTGCTGCGGCAGGCGCAGAAGGTGATCGCGGTGAGGGTGATACGGGGGTACCGTACGGTGTCGTTTGCCGCGGCCACAGCCCTCGCGGGCGATCCGCCGTGGGAATTGGTGGCGGAGGTGCTTGCCGAAGTTTACCACTTTGTGGCGAACATGAGGGAAATCGGCGAGCGCCCCTCGCCGGAGGCCATCCGGCGGGTCCGCCTGCGAGAGCAGGCGGAACTCGTGCGGAGGTGGGAGGGGGACCTGGCGCAGGCAGCGTACGGTGTGCGCACAGTGGGAGCCCTGCGCCGGGTCCTGGAAAGGTGGATGCTGAGACGGCGAAAACCTCTCACCTTCCGCATGACGCAGGTGCTCGCCGGGCATGGCTGCTTCGGCGAGTACCTGCACCGCGTGGCCCGGAGGGAGGCCGAGCCCGTCTGCCACGATTGTGGCGAGGCTCAGGACACTGCCCAACACGTTCTGGAGCAGTGTCCCAGGTGGAGCCAACAGCGCCACGACTTGGCAGCTGCGCTCGGCGGGATGGACCTGTCGCTCCCGAGCGTCGTCAATGCGATGCTGGGGAGCGACGGAGCTTGGGAGACAATGGCCTCCTGTCATGCCGAGACTGTCATGTCGCAGAGGGAGGCCGATGAAAGGGACCGCGAGGACCACCCCCTCGCGGACCCGATCCGGAGGAAGAGGAGCGGGGTGCGGCGGAGGCGCTATTTAGCGCGCCTCGAAGCACCCCCGTAAATGGTGGGACAATAAATAGGTCCCACCCGGCGGCAGGGGCTTTCCAGGTGTCGGAGGGCCCCTGAAATGGTGAGCCCGGTCTCTGGTGAGAGACCGGCCAGTCGCTGAGGCGCCTTGTGTTAGTCAGATCCGAGGCGCCTCCCTGCAAAGCGGCCGATGGCATCCGCAGGGGGTTTTAGTGGGTAGTCTGGACCGACTAGCGGCCCAGGAGTCCCACACTCAGTGCGCAAATAGCATTTCCCCCTGCGAATAAAAAAAAAAAAAAAAAAAGGAATAGAACTAATTTTGTTCGATGGAACGGAACTCTAACGTATGTTAGTGTGAGTTAGACTCACACTTGATCTTTTTCAGGACATCATACTGAATGCAATGATTTACAAATATAGGTACTCATATCCGAGATGACTTGAACGAACATCGGTTTACTAGAAGACTTGGACAAAATTGTGGAACTGAATTAAAAACTTTTTATATGTAAATATGTTATCATTTGATTATATGTAAATATATTTGTGTTCTTTTTAACTTTTTTGTAAACAACCTAATGTTTTCAGTGCAACCTCCATGTTATTTAATTTTTTCATGAAAGTGAATATTTTATTTTCACGTTATACCTACAGAGTGATTTATTTTGTATATAAAAGCAATATTTACGGCAATAATTTTAAATATTTAAAAAGTTTTGTTTTTTGAGAAAATAAATAAATACACATATAAATACAAATATCTTCTGTATCATTATTTTGCGAAAAGAGACCGTTGGTCCGAGTTTTTTTCAATATTTAATTTCAACTTGATACCTTTAAGCGTTTCTGAGAAAAAAATGTATGACAGATCGACGGACAACACAATGATCTTATACGGGTGTCTGTTTTTAAATTTTTAGGTACGAAACCCTAAAAATTATGGCTATAATTTTTTTTGCAAATTGAATCGGGAATCGAATACATACCCTAGCTAAATATAAACACCCTATATACGTCATTAAATGGCCGAAAAAAATACACCACACGGTGACACCACGCATTTTCACAGTACGTCAGTAAATTTATTTACATACATTAAATAATTTATTTGTAAACAAATATACATAGACACATCTAGATGCGTCTCAGTGCAGTGCAGACTGCGAACGCTTTCAGGTAATATTATTTCAGCATTTGTTTTTTTTTATTTCAGCCGATGAATGAGATATTATGTCTCATTGTCCTCGGGAACATAGAGTAACGCGGTCTCCCGGGCGTGGAAGTTCTTGTTGCTCGAAGCACGGGACTCAATAACATTGTAGTGGGAGTGAGGTGTGAATGTGATGCTCAACCGCAACAAAGGGAAGACCTTCTCACCAGGCGGGATGGAGAACCGCGGCTCCAACGATGTTATGTCGGAGTTTCTACACGTCGCGCCATCTATTGGCCATCTGTATCATGGATGGCGTTGTCCTCGCCACAGTACTCCCCCCAAGACCGAAGGTATGATGTAGTTGATGTGTAGTCTGTTCTTCTCGGTTGCTTACAAGTGCCAGATTTCACAACGTTTCAGTGAGTCGGGATTTGCTGTGTGCTGTGGTGAGTTGAGACTGGATTGATCAATGTCGACTTATTGGCGCCGGTTACTCTCAGCTGCCATGCCTTTCGAATGTCCAGACGTGGGCTGCCCAATACGTTGGTCACTGAAGCCGGAGTTGAGGGAGCAGCACCAAGAAGCTCGGTGTGTGGGCTGTGATGGACCTGATGATGCCTTTTTGACCTTTTTGAATGGCGTTGTTCTCGTGGCGTGGTAGTTGTCGCCACAACTCTCTGACCCATTCCAACTTTGGGGCTGGCTCAATCTATGTGATTGGTCTCTGTCTAATATTATTTATTGAATTTCAGGGCACCATGGCTCCTCACATGGAAACCGAAATAAAACCGGACAAGGACGAACCACAATATGACAGACTCAAACAATTCTCAGCAGATAGCCACAAATTCAAACTCAATTGGGTCGAGTTCCCATTTCTGACAGCCTATAGCATCGCTAGCTTTTACGGCGGCTACGTCTGTTTTACCCAAGCGAAACTAGCTACTATTATTTACTGTTAGTATGCATTTTATATTTTCTTTCAATTTTAGATTGATAATGATGATGTTTAACAGTTAATATTTTTTAATTTCGATGCTCGGATGTCCATATACCGGACGTCCCAGGACGGCTAACTTTTTTCATTATAGTTATGATCCGGATAATTTTCCATTTTGGGTTTTCAGACATTCATTTACAGATATTATTTATCATGCGATCATATTTGCATTGGAAACATCTTAGGCGCTCTGAACACTTTATTTTGTGGATATTAATTAAGATCGAGCCAAAACGTGCATTTATATGAAGTCATGTAATCTTAACATAATGATATCCGGATACTCAAAATGAGTCTTTAGCCTCTAACACAAAAGCACGCGCAAGCTCTCTCCAGTCATCGCCAACTTGAAGCTCGCATGTGATCTTAAGTACACACCAATTTATTTTCAGTTTTTTTGATGGCTTATCTGTCTGTGCTGAGCCTAACAGCAGGGTCCCACCGATTATGGTCCCATCGGTCCTACAAGGCAAAGCCTCTGCTGGAGCTGGTCCTTTTATTTTTATTCACAATGACCCACCAGCGGACCGTGATTAGTTGGGCCAGAGTACATCGCTTGCACCACAAACATTCGGACACCGACGCCGATCCACATAATGCGACTAGAGGGTTCTTTTTCTCCCATATCGGCTGGTTGCTGGTCCACGCACACCCTGAAGTGGAAAAACGACTGAAACTCGTAGATATTTCCGATCTGTGGTATAACCCGTTCATCAGATTTCAACAAAAGTAAGTTTATCTGTAGTAAAATTTCTATAATTAATATCAAAAGTTACACTTTTATTAGAAAGTTTTTTTTTATTGTAATCAGTCATAGTTATGTATTGTTTACTCATACAATAAAGATATAACAAACAAACAATAATTTTACGATTTTATAATTTTATGTGACTTGCTGGCGTAAGAAAAAGAATAACAAACCAACCGAGTATTCAAGATGCTTTATTGTAACATTTAAAAAAGTTTTTTTTCAGTTATTACGGACCTCTCTGCGCCATCATAGCATACGCTATCCCCACGTACATTCCAACGCTATGGGGGGAGTCACTTCACGTTGCATTCTGGTCAAATATCTTCCGTATATTCGTGGCTTTAAATATATTAGGAACCATTAATAGTTTTGCCCACTTAGTAGGTTATAAACCAATCGATGTAACGGTACCCGGGACAAACTTTCCGTTAGTTGCCTTTGCCGTTCCTGGAGAAGGTAACCACAATTACCACCACAGTTTCCCTCAAGACTACAAAACGTCTGAATTGGGAGGTTCTAAATACAACCTAACCACTGTATTCATAGATTTCATGGCTAAAATAGGGTGGGCGTACGATTTAAAAACAACCTCCGACGAAGTGGTCAAAGCCAGGATATTGAGAAAAGGCGATGGTACTGACCTATATCATATTTCTATAAATAAAAGGAAACGTTAATTTTGTGTGAAGCTCTTCAGAAATAAGGAAAAATATGTACTTAACATGTACTACTAACACTATCTTACTGGATATCTATACACCGCACTGGATGCAGTTTATTGTTATTAAATAATAATTGTTTATATTTTTGTTTAATTAGATCCTATAGTTCAAATTATACTTTTATATGTATATAGTATACTAGCTGTCGCCCGCGGCTTCGCCCGCGTGAGTTTCGCTTAGATGAAAAATCTCTCTTGGAGCTTTTCATCAGATGTTCCAGATCTTCAATTTTTATACGTCAGCAGATAATGCTCATCAGGTTGAACGATTTTTGCTAAGGCGCCATTTCCATATATGTTATAGTGTAGCTGGTCTCTTGGAGCTTTTCATCAGATGTTCCAGATCTTCAATTTTTATACGTCGGCAGAAAATGCTCATCAGGTTGAACGATTTTTGTTAAGGCACCATTTCCATATTACTTATAGTTTAGCTGTTCCGTTATGGTTCTTCATCAGGTGTTCTAGTTTTCAAAATGAATTATAGCCTATATGTTGCCCAGGCTTAATAGCTATTCAACAAAAAAAGTTTCATTCAAATCCGTCCAGTAGTTTTTGCGTGAAACGCGTACATACATACAGACAGACAGACAGACAGACAGACAGACAGACAGACAGACAGACAGACAGACAAGAAATTCCAAAATTTTTTTTTTGCTTTCTATTGTTCTTTTTAGGTCTCCCTCTATCCATTTCAGTCAAAAATATTAAATGTACAGACAAAATATTTTTACTGTTTTATTATATGTATATAGATGTAAGTATTATGCACCTGTCTGTATGTATTTAAAAGTATATTATTGTAGTAGTGAGTAAATTTATTTTTTGAAATAAATATTTTTTTAAAGTATCTACTGCATGATAGAAGCAAATGCTACTATGAAGGTTATAGGCCTAACAAAATGGCAGTCGAGATGTTTTCTTAAAAATGATCAAATAAATAAATAAACATATTTTAGTAATTCAAATTCAAAGAAAAACGTAAGTATTTGGATTATATTCTCTTTCTAAGTGTGTTACGAGGACCAGATGCATTTTAAGGTCATCACTGTACGCACGAGTAGAATGTAACCTGAAATCAGGGGTTTTCAGAGGATTCCATAGTTTGTATGGATAATGTAGTACCGGTAACAAATCCTGCTTGGAATATCATAAAGGATACTCTTTTTATCAAAAAACTCTCACGGGAGCGAAGCCCCGTGAAGCAGCTAGTTTAAAATAAGCAACATAACAACAAACAACTACTTTTCAAATGTATGTTGCTCAGCGAGGAATAGTTGCGATCTTTTTTTATGAATATGCTGGTAGTAAATTGCAAAAAGGTGTTGTTCTCGGATTCGCTGGATTCTTGGTTATTTGCTTTTTATCCTGTTTGCTTCATGTAGAAACCGAGAATGTTTTGTCAGATCAGGTGCATTTTGTCCCAGAAAATGAAATTCCTACAGAAACAAAAAAAATATAATAGACAGATTATTTCCGAAGTGTCTCAATTTATACAAATGCCAGAAAATTTTGTTTGAGAGCAGTTTAAAATTCGAATGCAAACTTTAGAGAAAAGTTGTTTAACATGATCTCAAAACTTACATAAAATCCTCACAGTAGGTACTTCGTGATTACATTGTGGTCAATTTTAACAAAATTCGAAAAGTTTGTAATAAAACAAATAAAATAAGTATTATTATTCTATTCATTTTATTAGAAAGCATACTTTATGAAGATTTCGCTACAAAACCAGTGTCGTTTAAGATACTATGAAAAATATCTGAGTATGAACAGCAGCGTCTCTATTAGATCAGAATCAGTGTTTTGCAGCATCGTCCTTTAAGAATCGAACAATTTAAAAAAATATTGGAGACAGAGTCGTGAGATTCGAAAGCCACGCTTAGCTGAATACTGAGCATATTGATGGATGAAGATTCAGATATAGTGACAGGTTGCTAGACCATCGCCTATGAGTGGAGGAATCCCCAGCGACAGTGATTTTTTACAGTATGGTCTAAAATCGGGGCACTCTAATGCAAATCACATCATCATCCTAGTTTCACCGAGATGATGTATTCAAACATCACGACGGAACATGCGCTGATCTGCCCAACAGAGAGGTTATTTATTACTAGTAGTTCTGTGAGAACATAGACCTCGCGAGCCGTGATAACCACGAAACAACCGATATTTTACCGTTTCCTAGGCTTAGCAAATAGCCATTTAAGAGTTTTGAAACCAACCTATATTATATTTAATAAAAAAAATAGAACGATGTGCTCCTGGCTCTCATTCAATCGTTTTTTTAGCCTTGCATGGCCAAAGTTTCAACTGATTCCACCCTGTACGAGTAACAACTGCAATTACGTGGGCCATCTCTAGTCTTCATCATCAGTTCAACCTCACCAAAATGTGCTTTCCTGAAGCAAATACATAAGTTAATATAAAAAAATTCCAAATCACTTCAGGTGTGCCTATAAAATTTAAAGAGTTCCCTCGATTTCTCCAGGATCCCGTCATCAGATCCTGAGGCTATGGGAGACCAAAGTGGAAGTATACCCTTCCAAACAAAAAAAGAATTTCTCAAATCGGTTCATAAATGATAGAGCTAAAATACAGCCAACTTAAAGAACCTCCTCCTTTTGGTTTTGAAGTCCGTTGAATTGAATAAGCCATATAATATGATATGTGATAAAAAAATATATATAATAAATCAAGTCTCTTGTAAAATAATAAAAAAATTACGATTATTAAAAGCTTTGCTACGCCATCTATTGTTTTTTTTTGTGAACTATTATTGTATAAGGATTAAAATATATGGAATTGAACCGGTTTTATTGAATTTCACTATGTTGTTCAGACAAAAAAGTTGCGTCTTAATAAGAATAACAAAAAAGCCTAGTGACATTTTTGTTTTTTTTTTTTATAGCTGAGATATGAGATTATTTTTAAATACCATTTTTTAAAATTTCAAAAAAGTGGCTCGACTAAAAAATTCTATATAATTGCCGAACCTGCTCACAAAATTTCAGGAGAATCGGTTCAGAAATGCGACCTCTAGGCGATAACATCCGGACAGACAAAAGAATTTTCGGCTAGTGGAAACTGAGACGCTTCGCTCGCTTCGCTCGCTCGGTCAGTTAAGAAAAATATACTTTGACGTCGATTTTATGACGTCACAATAAATACCCTAAAAAGTTAGAAAAAAAAATTATTTGTATTTTTTTTCTATGTCTATGTAGGTACTAGCCCAGCATTTTCGTGCTTGTCATATATGTACAGAGTTGCCAAATAACAGGTATACACTTTAGTCAAAGAAAAAATACACTACGCGAACTATAGTTTTATTATTTTATTCTATGAAATTTAAAAAATATTGAGTATTCTTTGTTTAATATAGTATTTAGGGCCGGCAGTTAAACATGCAGCATCGCAGATGTGAACCCTTTTCATCGCGGTTTTCATCATTTTTTACACATTTCCTACGTTATCTCAGTGACTGTGTCTCGAATATTTTGTTTTAATTACTGAAGGTTCATTGGCCTGTTAGCGCGTATAAACACGTCCCTTTAGATAGCCCCACAGAAAAAATCAGGATCTATGAAATCAGGCGATCTTCAAGAGATCACCTACACTATGACATATATGGAAATGGCGCCTTAGCAAAACTTGATCAATCTGATGAGCATTTTCTGTTGACGTATAAAAATCGAGGCTTCACTATGACATATACCCATATACCATAGAAAATTGGACATAATAGATTATTTCAACGTTAATGGACGTAGGCAATATAAGAGATGTTAACGGTAAATCCATACTAATATTATAAATGCGAAAGTTTGGATGTGAGTTTGTGAGTTTGTGAATTTGTGAGTTTGTGAGGATGTTTGTTACTCAATCACGCAAAATCTACTGGGCGGATTTCGATGAAATTTGGTACAGAGGTAGATAATGACCTGGAATAGCACATAGGCTATTTTATCCTAGAAAATGGTTCCCGTGGGCATGGGATACCAATTATAGTAACGCCATCTATTATTTGACATAATAGACGTCATGTCAAAATGACGTTACGACAGCCTCCCCACTACTTCCATATAATATGGGCCGTTGCACCGGGCGGCCGGCAGTATGCCCGGATACGTCGAGGTGTGCGGACCGCTGCTGAGTGCACAGACTAATGGCACTCTGCTCAAACTTCTTTATATTATGTGTGTGAAAGAACATCAGTGAATTTGTTGTGATGTACATTGCGTGCGGAGGCAGGGCGCGCAACATAGCCGTATGAGGTACACTACATTTTTTCCATTACATCTAATTTGTCATTTTTTAATTAAATACTTGCCTTTAGTTCTCACGGCCTGCCATGAGATGGCACTTTACCGCGGACAAGTTCTTTCAATATTTTTTTGGCAAAGAATGTTCTTTCGAGTAATTATTTTTTTAAATGTTTATGTATACCATATAGTGTAGCGAAAACAGAAGCGCCACAGAATAGTAAGTAGTACTAACGTACATATCGGTCACTCACCGCCCCGCAATCATTTCAAATACCGCACCCCACCCCGCCCAGCACTTCGCTGTAGACATCACTGACACGGTTTAGACGCGATTGGACCAAAAAATGTCCAATTCATGGTTGGTCAAATTCGCGGTTGGTCCAATTCTCGGTATAGATAGATAGAGACTAGCGATTTCCACTTGCTACGATCTTTACAGATAAAAATACCGACTCTAGCAAGTCTGGTGGTTGCCCAGCCAGTATTGCACTTATCCATATAGATATACTTTAATATTGTAACTACATATTTGACGTAGAATTTTACATTATATTAAAAATAACAAACCTCCGTGGTTTTAATGTGATGCGTTATAAGTGTATATTGTGTTATTTAAATGATAAACAATAAATTTTTCTTAGTACGTGAGTATATTAACATACATTAAAATATTTATATAAAAACAAATATAACTAGATGTGTCTCAGTGCAGTGTGGACTGGAGACGCTATCAGGTAACATATTCTAGCTTTTGTTGTTTTTATTTCAACGGATCGATTATATATCTCTCATTGTCCCTTGGGACTGAATAACACTTTAGAGGTATGAATATGATGCTCAACCGCCATACAAGGAAAATCTTCCTGCCAGGCAGAGTGTTATAGCCTGGGGAACCGCGGCTCCGATGATGTCATGTCGCACCATCTGTCTATAGTATCTCGAACTATCTACCTGTTGTTCTCGTAGCATGGTAGACGTCACCACCGTACTCCCCCCCAAACCGAAGGTCTGATGAAGTTAATGTGCAGTTTGAGCTTCTCAGTATCTTGCAAGTACCAAATTGCAAAATGTCCCAGTGAGTCCGGATTCGTTGGGTGCTCCTAGTCTACAGTGAGTCGAGACTGGAGTAAGCGATGTCGACTTATTGGCGCTGGTTCTTGCTCAGCTTCCACGCTCGTTAAATGTCCAGACGTTGGCTGCAAAATGCGTCAGTAGCTGAAGCGGGAGTTGAGAGTGCAGGGCTAGTAACTCGGCTGCGATGGACCTAATGATGCCCTTGTGAGAGGTTAGAGGGTAGATCAGTTGATTGACTTGAGAGGGTAAGAGCGATAGTAAAGATTGCTGAATGATGATGGAGAAGGCTGCTTTCAATCACGTCGGGGTCACTAGAGCAGCGGGAGCGAGGTGTGATGCTCAACCGCCACAAAGGGAAGATCTTCACTTCAGGCTGGGTGTTATAGCCTGGGGAATCGCAGCTCCGACAATGTCATATCCAAGGTTGTATTGTATATGTATATCAATATATCAATCTTGTGAATATTAACACCGCGTTCCAGCGTGTCGTCGTGTCATCTGTCTGGAGTATCTCGAACTACCTATCTTGACATTTCATCATTATTTATTAAATTTCAGGGCACCATGGCTCCTCACATGGCAACTGAAATAAAACCAGACGAAGACGAACCACAATATGACAGACTCAAACCATTCTCAGCAGATAACCACAAATTAAAAATCAATCGCGTCGATTTCCCGATTATGGTAGCCTTTAGCATCAGCAGCTTCTACGGCAGCTACCTCTGTTTCACCCAAGGGAAACTAGCTACTATTATTTTCTGTTAGTATGCATTTTTTACTCAGACTTAGATTAAAACCAATTTCTATTTATTGTTATATTGACGTAAATACATCTATTGGCGCGGCTTAGCAGTAAAATCGACTCAAATTCCGTGGCGGAAGTTGGTGAGATCAACGTGCCATCGATGTTGAGATGTTTAACAATGAAGATATTTGGATTAATATTTTTAATTTTGAGGCTCAGATGTTTTACATCTGCCGGGGAGTTCCATATATGACAGTTTTTAACTTTTTAATTAAATTCATAGTTATGATCGTGATAATTTTACATGTCGGGTTTTCAGATGTTTATTTACAGAAATCATTATCATGGGATCATGTTCGTATTGAAAATTTCTTATGCTCTGCCGCCGTGACTCAGCTCGAATAGACGAAGGGACTGAGCCTTGATGAAATATTCACGTCCGTCACGTAATCTTAGCACACGCTAATTTCTTTCAGTATTATTAATGGTCAATTGGTTGTGATCACAGCTCGAATAGAGGAAGGGACTGAGCCTTGATGAAATATTCACGTCCGTCACGTAATCTTAGCACACGCTAATTTCTTTCAGTATTATTAATGGTCAATTGGTTGTGATCACAGCTCGAATAGAGGAAGGGACTGAGCCTTGACGAAATATTCACTTCCGTCATGTAATCTTAACACACGCTAATTTCTTTCAGTATTATTAATGGTCAATCTGTTGTGATCTCAGCTCGAATAGACGAAGGGACTGAACTTTGACGAAAAATTCACGTCCGTCATGTAATCTTAGCACACGCTATTTTTTTTTCAGTATTATTAATGGTCAATCTGTTGTGATCTCAGCTCGAATAGACGAAGGGACTGAACTTTGACGAAAAATTCACTTCCATCATGTAATCTTAGCACACGCTAATTTCTTTTCAGTATTATTAATGGTCAATCTGTCCGTGCTGGGCATAACGGCAGGGGTCCACCGATTATGGTCCCATCGGACCTACAAGGCAAAACCTCCATTGGAGCTATTTCTCTTATATTTATTCATAATGAGCCACCAGTGGTCCGTGATCGGGTGGGCCAAAGGACATCGCTTGCATCACAAACATTCGGACACCGACGCCGATCCACATAATGCATCTAGAGGGTTCTTTTTCTCCCATATCGGCTGGTTGATGGTCCACCCACACCCTGAATCGGAAAAACGACTGAAACTCGTTGATGTTTCCGATCTGTGGAATAACCCGTTCATCAGATTTCAACAAATGTAAGCTTATCTGCTGTAAAAGTTCTATATTTTAGTATCAAAAGTACGTCAATGTAATCAATCATTTAATTGGGTTTTCTTGATTCGTCCCTCTAGTTAAATTAGTACCTAATTAATATTTCATACATTCAAAGTTAATTCGGTACTACGATATTGAATTTTATGATTCTTGCTGATAAGAAAAAGAATAACAAAATAATCTAACTAACCGTTTTAAGTGATCTAGATGCTTTATACATTCATTTTTTTTTCAGTTATTACGTACCTCTCTGTGCTGTCATAGCCTACGCTATCCCCATTTACATTCCAACGCTATGGGGGGAGTCACTTCACGTGGCATTCTGGACCAACATCTTCCGTTTTTTCGTAATTGTAAATCTCATAGGCACCATCAATAGTTTTGCCCATTTGGCAGGTTATAAGCCAATAGACGTGACGGTACCCGGGACGCAATTTCCATTAGTTTCCTTTGCCGTTCCTGGAGAAGGTAACCACAATTACCACCACAGTTTCCCACATGACTACAAAACGTCGGAATTGGGAGATTCTAAATACAACCAAACCACTTTATTCATAGATTTAATGGCTAAAATAGGATGGGCGTATGACTTGAAAACAACGTCCGAAGAAGTGGTCAAAGCCAGGATATTGAAAAAAGGCGACGGTACTAACCCATATCATATTCCTAATAATGAAGGGAAACAGGATTTTTTTTGTACCAAGCTCTTTAAAAATATGGAAAAATGTACTTAACAAGTACTATGAATCTGGAGACTTTTATCTTACTATCATATCTATATACGGTATTGGTTGAGGTTTGTATAAAATAATTGTTATTATTTTTATTTTGTTAGATCCTATAGTTAAACAAGCTAATTATTTAAAAATAAAAAAACACGACTGACAACTTACATAACCTATGTCATTCGGAGGAATGCAAGAAATCGAACAATACCTCTCACATCAGGACTTATGGTGGAATAAAGAAACTTACATACATACTTACATACATGAACCTTGAAAACATAACATTCCTTTTTTGGTCAGTCGTATAATTATACTAGTATATAGTTTATGGGTATTATGTATGCAAAAGTAAATTTATTAAAGGTGTATGAGTTAAGTTACCGTTGTTTTACTATGTTAACCACGCGTATGAAATTAGAGGAAACATACTTTTTTATTTATTTATTACGAAACAACAAACAGTTAGGTACAAAATAAAATAGATTGTAAAAATAAGACTTAAATCTAAAGTAACAATCCATACTAATATTATAAATGCGAATGTTTGGATGTGAGTTTGTGAATTTGTGAGTTTGTGAATTTGTGAGTTTGTGAATTTGTGAGTTTGTGAGTTTGTGAGGATGTTTGTTACTCAATCACGCAAAATCTACTGGACGGATTTCGATGAAATTTGGCACAGAGGTAGATAATGACCTGGAATAGCACATAGGCTACTTTTTATCCCAGGAAAAAGCACTGTTCCCGTGGGAAATTCACGCGGGCGAAGCCGCGGGCAAAAGCTAGTAATTTATATATTCATGGTAGGTTCATATTAATGGGGTGATTACGTGGGTTTCGGCTATGTCGGAGATCATTTTACACCCTGTATACATATATAAGTATGAATTATGTCATTTTAAATTGTTAATTATGTTGTATTTTATGTATTTCCGACACAATATCCATTGTTTGTGAATAAATAACTATGAACTATGAAAAGGAGTGAGAGTCATTATGATCGGACAATAACTGACGAAGAAGTATCTTATACTTATAAACTGAACAGGCAAATACATAAATACTTTCAACAATTTTGTTTTGAGTCTCAACCATACGACGCGACGCATAGGAGAACGCCGCGCCGCCGGCCCGAATTAGTATGGCAAATATTTGTTGCAAATAGCGGTTGAGGGCGTATTTTGCGCTTGGCGCTAGATCTTATATCTGTATCTCTATCTTTTTAAATCTTATCACGACAATAGAAAGTAATATGCTGAGATAAGTACGCAAGGCATTTGATATTCCTTACCTAAATAAAATGTCTTGTCAAAAAAATATAAAAGATAAATTAATGGTCCTCTGATAACAGTACTGCATTAATAAAATGTGACGATACAAATCAATTATGAAAATGAAATAAATAATGCTTTAAAAGACGAAGTAGAAGTATTGGCCTGACATTAATTATCTATACATATAATAAAACAGTAAAAATATTTTGTCTGTACATTTAATATTTTTGACTGAAATGGATAGAGGGAGACCTAAAACGAGCAATAGAAAGCAAAAAAATTTTTTGGAATTTCTTATCTGTCTGTCTGTCTGTCTGTCTGTATGTATGTACGCGTTTCACGCAAAAACTACTGGACGGATTTGAATGAAACTTTTTTTGTTGTATAGCTATTAAGCCTGGGCAACATATAGGCTATAATTCATTTTGAAAACTGGAACACCTAATGAAGAACCATAACGGAACAGCTAAACTATAAGTAATATGGAAATGGTGCCTTAACAAAAATCGTTCAACCTGATGAGCATTTTCAGCCGACGTATAAAAATTGAAGATCTGGAACATCTGATGAAAAGCTCCAAGAGACCAGCTACACTATAACATATATGGAAATGGCGCCTTAGCAAAAATCGTTCAACCTGATGAGCATTTTCTGCTGACGTATAAAAATTGAAGATTAGGAACATCTGATGAAAAGCTCCAAAAGAGATTTTTCATCTAAGCGAAACTCACGCGGGCGAAGCCGCGGGCGACAGCTAGTTTAAAAATAAATTTGCAGATAACTAAAATTATGCATTTTCATCAAAGATTAGACATTGTTGACATAAATTATAATGGACAAAATTTGAAATGGTGGAAAATAGTAAATTTACTAGTAAGCTGATGTTGTTATATCATGCTGAGAATGTATTTAAAAATTAAGTAGGTATTAAGTAGGTATAGAATGTATTTAAAAATTAAGTAGGCTTATCATGGCTTACTAACACCTACATTACAATATGGTGTAATAAGTATTTTGGAGTAACGCAATTTGCGTTGTTTGCGTTCAATGTGCGGATTGAAACCGAAAGATTTCAATCCGCATTCAATTACAAACCTGTGTTTAAGTCCTCGAAATTTTTGACCTTGCCATCTATACATATAATAAAAACAGTAACAGTACATTATGATATAAGTGCGGTAAGTTGAAAATTACAGCCGAGGCGATATTGCTAGCCCGAGCCGTAGGCGAGGGCTACAAGAAAGCAAAGGCTGTAATTTTCAAAGCGCACGTATGTCATACGACGTTTTATAACATATTTGCGAGGAAATATTTAAAATATATATAAAACCCGCCGTTCAAAAGGAACCAAAAAGATCTCGGACCTCACCAACAAACTCATGGAAGAAAGACGAAACTTGGTTCTGCAGTCCTCTGACGATGCTGCTCAGTATCGACGTCTAAACAGACAGATCTCCAAGTCCTTAACTCGTGATTTACGCCAATTCAATACTGACCGTATTGAAGAGGCGATCAAGCGAAATAAGGGCTCAAAAGTGTTTGCAAGGGATCTGTCTGTTGGTCAAAGCCAACTGACCAAGCTGAAGACTGAGGATGGCAGAATCATTTCGTCGAAGCCAGAGCTGTTGGAAGAGGTTGAGAAGTTCTACGGACAATTATACACCAGCGTACGCACACCTGTCAGTAATCTGGCCAAAGATCCAAGAGCCAGATTGACCCGACACTACACCGAAGATATCCCGGACGTCAGCCTTTATGAGATTAGAATGGCTCTCAAACAGTTAAAAAACAATAAGGCACCGGGTGATGATGGAATCACGGCTGAGCTTCTGAAAGCAGGTGGAACGCCGGTATTAAGAGCTCTTCAGAAGCTATTTGATTCCGTCATACTCGAGGGACAAACGCCTACGGCATGGCACAGAAGTGTGGTGGTACTTTTCTTCAAAAAAGGTGACAAAACCCTATTGAAGAATTATAGGCCTATCTCACTTCTGAGCCATGTCTACAAACTGTTTTCGAGAGTCATTACGAATCGTCTCGCTCGCAGGTTTGACGACTTCCAGCCTCCCGAACAAGCCGGTTTCCGAAAAGGCTTTAGTACCGTAGACCACATACATACGCTGCGGCAGATTATACAGAAGACTGAGGAGTATAATCAGCCATTATGCTTGGCGTTTGTGGACTACGAGAAAGCCTTCGATTCGATCGAGACCTGGGCTGTGCTACAGTCTCTCCAACGGTGCCAAATTGACTATCGATATATCGAAGCGCTGAAGTGTTTGTACGAAAACGCCACCATGTCGGTCCGTCTCCAGGATCAAGGCTCCAAACCTATCCAGTTGCAGCGAGGGGTGAGACAGGGAGACGTGATATCTCCGAAACTGTTCACCGCCGCCCTGGAAGATGTTTTCAAGCTTCTGGACTGGAGCGGACTCGGCATCAATATCAACGGCGAGTACCTCACTCACCTTCGATTCGCTGATGATATCGTAGTCATGGCTGAGACCTTGGAAGACCTAGGCACAATGCTCGATGGCCTCTGTAGAGCCTCTCAACAAGTGGGTCTAAAAATGAACATGGACAAGACGAAAATTATGTTTAATATCCGTGTCGCACCCACTCCTCTGAAGGTTGGAGACTCTACACTCGAAGTTGTTGACAATTATCTATACTTGGGACAAACAGTTCAGTTGGGTAAGTCCAACTTTGAGAAAGAGGTCAACCGTCGAATCCAACTCGGCTGGGCAGCGTTCGGGAAGCTTCGCGATATCTTCTCGTCCAAAATACCGCAGTGTCTCAAGACTAAGGTCTTTGACCAGTGTGTGTTGCCAGTAATGACATACGGAACAGAGACGTGGTCGCTTACTATGGGCCTCATAAGAAGGCTCAAGGTCACCCAAAGGGCGATGGAGCGCGCTATGCTCGGAGTTTCTCTGCGTGATCGAATCAGAAATGAGGAGATCCGTAGGAGAACTAAAGTAACCGACATAGCCCGCAGAATCGCGAAACTTAAGTGGCAGTGGGCGGGGCACATAGCTCGTAGAACAGATAGCCGTTGGGGCAGAAAAGTTCTCGAGTGGCGACCACGAACCGGAAAACGTAGTGTTGGCAGGCCTCCCACTCGGTGGACCGACGACCTGGTGAAGGTCGCGGGATGCGCATGGATGCGGGCAGCGCAGGACCGGTCGTTATGGAAATCCTTGGGGAGGCCTTTGTCCAGCAGTGGACGTCTTTCGGCTGAGAGAGATATAAAACTCGGAAAACGACAATACTAATTTTACTTGTTCACAAATGAGCATTTTTCTGACAGTTAAATTAAGATCAGTATAGAAAAGTCTCAACGCCGAGTCATAATAATGGCTGATTTATGTGGTGCGCTTTTTCTTGTCAATCAGAGGCAGAAAAAAAATCACCTAACAGTTTGACAGTTGCACAAATCACAATGTTGATACTTTTTAGATGTTTTTTTTATTAAGTTTTTTTTTTTTAATGCCAATCCTGTGAGTTTTTGTTTTTTTTTTTATGGACTCTAGCCATCTATGAAGTCATCTGGAACTATTTTTTTTTTTAATTTGTGTCTCGGAAAATCTCTCATTATCGATGTGCGCGCATCAGCGCTTTTTTTAGGATAGGCACATAAAACAGCCAGTATTACTAATAAAGTCCCCCAAAATCTTGGGGAGACCTTTATCCAGCAGTGGATATTTTGCGGTTGTAATGATGATTACTAATAAAGTATGTAAATTAATACTTTTGTGTTTTGATACAGATGGTTGAAATTTATTGTCAAAATTAATTTAAAGAATTTTTTTTTTTTATCCTAAAGTTAAATTTATTCATCAAATGTTGACCACTTTTCTGACAAAAACTATTTGCTAAGATTTAAAAAAGTATCGTTCGTTTTTAGACGGAGCGTGCGTTTTACTTTACAATAACGCACAAGTGCGTAACGAACGAGATACAATACAATATAGAAATTGGTGAAGTAAGTGACACTCAACAAGCATATAAAATAATAATAAAATAATAATATGTTATAAAAATATTTTGTATTTTTGACTGAAATGGATTGAGAGATACTTAAAAAGAATAATAGAAAGCAAAAAATTTTTTTTGGAAGTTTTTGGTTTATTACCCAATAGGTGGACTTAATGCAGAAGCATATATGTATGTATGTGCATTATGTATGTTCGCTTTTCACGCAAAAACTACTGGTCGGATTTGAATGAAACTTTTTTTTGTTGTACAGCTATTAAGCCTGGGCAATATATAAGCTATAATTAATTTTGAAAACTGGAACACCTGATGAAGAACCATGACAGAACAGCTAAACTTTAAGAAATATGGCAATGGTATCTTTGCAAAAGTGTATCAATCTGATGAGCATTTTCTGTTGACGTATAAAAATTTAAAATCAGGATCATCTAATGAAGAATTCCAAGAGACCAGCTACACTATTACATCTGCCTATGGAAATGGCGCCTTAGCAAAAGTCGTTCAACCTGATGAGCATTTTCTACTGACGAATAAAAATTGAAGATCTGGAATATCTGTTCCCGTTCATCAACATATATTCCCGCGGGACAGGGACCAAATGGTTGAAATTTTGAGCACAGGAGTTTAGGTTACTACAGTTTGGAACACAAAAAACATCTGATTAATTGATTTGATTTAATCGAAGAAAATGGTACTATAAAGGACATAGGCCCAACATAAATCACTGTCTGTCAAGTTTGTATGGAGAATTTGGTATGTGTGGCCGCTCCGATAGTATGCAATACGTCTGTTCGCTAGGATCACTCACTAAGCGGTCCCTTGGCTCTCAGCAGTAAGCGAGGCTCCTCCTAGTGTGGCCTTAGCCACAGAATTAATATCTCCCTGGATATAAAGGAAACTCTCTGCCCTTTACGCAATATGGCACACCCTCGCACCCCCCGCACTTCTCCCCCGTTCTTGTGTGTATTGGGACGCTATGACTATGAAAACGCACACATTGTCGTTTTACTGACGTGTTCACGTATATACAGTTTCATTTGTAGTCCGGAGCCAAATCTCAAACATCAGTTGCAGGTTTTAACGAATTATTGAATTCCTTGGAGCGAAATGTCAACCGAACCGGAACAAAAACCGATAGAGTGATCGAATCACGTTTGTCGAAAGCATATTCAGGGTTTGTCTTATTTTATTTATTGTGGTTACCTATATGAGAAAGTAAACTCCGTTTTTTCCTACTTGCCCTATTATGTAATAGTACATTGTGGTATAAGTGCGGTAAGTTGAAAATTACAGCCGAGGCGATATTGCTAGCCCGAGCCGTAGGCGAGGGCTACAAGAAAGGCAGAGGCTGTAATTTTCAAAGCGCACGTATGTCATACGACGTTTTATAACATATTTGCGAGGAAATATTTAAATAAAACTCGGAAAACGACAATACCAAAGAAAAAGCGCGGTATAATTTTACTTGTTCACAAATTAGCGATGCGCGCGCATCAGCGCTTTTTTTTAAGGCAAATGCACAAAAAACAGCCAGTATTACTAATAAAGTAAATAAATATTTTTGTGTTTTGTTACAGATAAATGGTTGTAATTTATTGTCAAAATTAATTTAAAGAATAAAATTTTAATTTATTTTATCTCCTAAAGTTAATTTTATTCATAAAATGTTGACCACTTTTCTTACAAACATAAAAACTCTTTGCTAAGATTTAAAAAAGTATCGTTCGTTTTTAGACGGAGCGTGCGTTTTACTTTACAATAACGCACAAGTGCGTAATGAAATACAATACAATATTGAAATTGGTGAAAGAAGTCACACTTTACGAGCAAATATGTTATAAAGATTGTTTAAATAATAGGACAAGTAAGAATTAACATTTTTAATGAGTTGTTGTCATATTTTGTACGTAATATGCTTTTTGTAACAAACCTACTCTAATGTTTTCGGTACAACCTCCATTTTTTTTAAATAAAACAGAATATTTTGTTTTTTACGATATACAGAGTGAATATTTTTTTAAAACACTAGCCAACTTTCTGGGGGTGAAAGTACTCATAAACATGAGCAATTATTTTTTATGGGACCGTCTCTGAAGTTTAAAAAAAAATCAGCTGTTCCGTACATTATAAGCAAATTTATTGGTTATTATACATTGTTCAAGTTTATACGAGTGACATATTTTAATCTTACGTAAGTTAATGCTTATAAGTACGTACGTACATACTTAATTAAAAATATATTAACTAACTAGCTGTTGCCCGCGGCTTCGCCCGCGTGAGTTTTGCTTAGATGAAAAATCTTTTTGTGTTCCAAACTGTAGTAACCTAAACACTAGAACTCAAAATTTCAGCCATTTGGTTATCCCGTATCCCGCGGGAATATATTAGGTACTCGTAGTACAGTCGCGGTGTTAAAATGAATCAAAAGTGATATTTCATTCAATAAACGATCTTCGTCTGCTCGTTATCTACAATTTTGGTGTACCACCACTCCCACCCCGAGTCCCTCTTTGTATCGTCCTATCCCGTGTCCTGTTTATTTGTACGTCAGTAGAAAATGCTCATCAGGTTGAACGACTTTTGCTAAGGCCCCATTTCCATTTATTTTATAGAGTAGCTGTTATGTTGAGGTTCTTCATCAGGTGTTCCAGTTTTTTAAAATCAATTATAGCCTATATGTTGCCCAGGCTTAATAGCTATACAACAAAAAAGTTTCATTCAAATCCGTCCAGTAGTGTTTGCGTGAAACGCGTACATACATACAGACAGACAGACAAAAAATTCAAAATTTTTTTTTTTTGCTTTCTATTATTATTTTTAAGTGTCCCTCTATCCATTTCAGTCAAAAATACTAAATGTACAGACAAAATATTTTTACTGTTTTATTATAGATACAATGTAGTCACTTATAAATAACTGAGAAAACCTTGGTTAAAATTTCATGAAAAATCTCATAACGTATAAATCTGCACTCTGTGAAGGTATGATTGCTTGGCCTATTACATATCAAACCGTATGCTCTTTTAGCGCTCGGCTTGGTGTAATCAAATAATAAATATGCAAAAAATTAAGGCAATATTTTTTTTTTCAAATTGGATCAGGAATCGAATACTACATTACCTCCTAAATATATTTACACACCCTATATATACGTCATGATAAATGGCACGCGGACACAATGCATTTTCAAAGTACGTGAGCAAATTAATTTACATATATTAAAATGTTTATTTAAAAACAAGTATGATTAGATGTGTCTCAGTGCAGTGCGAATGCAGACGCTATCAGGTAATACTATTTTAGCTTTTCCTTTTTTTATTCCAGATTATGTTATCTCATTGTATGTCGGGGGACTGAATAAACCTGTAGTGGGAGCGAGGTGTGAATGTGATGCTTAACGGAAGACATAGAAAAAAAATCAGGAACCGCGGCTCCGACGATGTCATATCGGAGGTTTTATAAATGCTCTTAGTTTTGGCCGCGGCTTGGCCAGCGTGGATTTTCAACAGAAACAGTGCTTTTTTCCCTTTGTCCTCCTTAGTTAGGATTATTTATTAAATTTCAGAGCACCATGGCTCCTCACATGGAAACCGAAATAAAACCAGACGAAGACGAACCACAATATGGCAGACTCAAACCATTCTCAGCAGATGACCACAAATTCAAAATCAATCGCGTCGAGTTCCCGATTCTGGTAGCCTTTAGCATCAGCAGCTTCTACGGCGGCTACGTCTGTTTCACTCAAGCGAAACTAGCTACTATTATTTTCTGTTAGTATGAATTTTTTACTAAGATTAACTTGGATTAAAACATATTTTAGATTGATGATATTTTGATGTAAATGACGCGGCTTGGCAGTAAAATCGACTCGAATTCCGTGGCGGAAGTTGGTGTGACCATCGATGCTCAGATGTTTAACAAGAAGATACTTTAATTTTATTTGTTTTTTAATTTTTATGCTCAAATAACCTAATTTTTTTCAGTATTTTTGGCGGTAAATCTATCCGTGCTGAGCCTTACGGCAGGGGTCCACCGATTATGGTCCCATCGGTCCTATAAAGCAAAGCCGCCGCTGGAGATATTTCTCTTATTTTTATTCATAATGATCCACCAGCGGACTGTAATCAGTTGGGCCAGAGGACATCGCTTGCACCACAAACATTCGGACACCGACGCCGATCCATATAATGCGTCTAGAGGGTTTTTTTTCTCCCATATTGGCTGGTTGATGGTCCACCCACACCCTGAAGTGGAAAAACGACTGAAACTCGTTGATATTTCCGATCTGTGGAATAACCCGTTCATCAAATTTCAAGAAAAGTAAGATTAATTTCAAAAGTTACCGTTAAGTTACTTGA